>VZTO01017860.1:55861-72791 GCA_013400615.1 Syrrhaptes paradoxus
AAAATAAAAAAAAAAAAAAAGAGAGGAAAGAGGTGCAGTGGGATCACAACTATGATATTTGCAGCAATTTGCCTTCTCTTGGAAGTTCAGTGAGAGTTCTGCATGGAGATAGCAAAAGGTAATATCATCATTGCTTAGTGTTAAAATAGACTGGGCAATACAATTTTTCCAAAGTCATCACTGTTCTCAAACTCTTTGTACTGCAGCTTCTCAGCAAATGGTTGAATGTTGTGCTCTTTGTTAGCTGGTAACCATGTACAGTACATCAAAAACAAACAAACAAACCTTCTTCCAGGCTCTGCTTTCCTTTAATGGTAGGTGGCTTACTTAACCTCTGTCATGTCTAATCATGAACTTGAAACTATGCTGATGAACTTTCTGAGATGAGGGAACATTTAAATGGTGTCTGTTCTTGGAGGTTTTTGGGTTTTTTTTAAATAATTGGCGTGTGCATGCTGTGCTAACAGATACACATCTCTCTGAAGAGGTTAATCATTTCCCAGTACTGTGAAAGTCCAGGAACATTTCTCCTGTATTAAAAATAAATCAAAAATTAACTTAATCCATGTGAATTTAGTACCTGTGAAAGAAACAGACTTGACAGCTTTAGTGTCTGAACTCTGCATCTAACCTTGGCATCTGTAGTCACAGCAGTACACAGGGCCTGCATCATGAGCTCTCTACAATGGCATTCAAAACTACCTTGTAGTGGGGTGACAGCTGTAGGAGTAGTAGGTTTGGGTCATATTCATTTTGCACTGCAGGTAATGCACTTATTTTCTAAATAACATTTTCCCTTACTTACAGGCAAACCTATACATGGAGCTTGCAGTCCAGGTCCATTTAAAAAAAATAAGTTCTATTAATAGTTTTTAGATTACCACTTTTATGTTCACTTTATTATCAGTACTTAGATATTTGGTTGTTTAAAATTTTGTCTGGATAATTACTTATTCTTTACCCATAGGATATGCCCAAAAAACCCAAAATATAAACCTCATGAAGCTTCCATGTAGATGTGGGTGGGTCAACTTTTTTCTGCTTTCCCAAAAGAGAGTCCTAAATTCCTTGTTTCTAATCCAATAAATTAGTAGTGCAAATGTCTAAAGGAGTCATGAATCATTAATTTGAGTTAACAGGAACCCACAGAAAAATCAGAATAAGTTCATGAGAAAAATTACATCCATAGGGAAATCAGTTGTCTGCCTCATTTCATACATGGTATTTACCCTAATCCAAGGTAAATTTCTTTTTGTCTTTTAGAGATTTAAAAAATAAGAATAATCTTTTATCTGCTTGCTAATGATAGAAATGTGCCTAGAATACTTTAGGGCTTCTATGTTCCATAGGGTTCCTGTTGTGCTTTGTGTAATGTACTCATAGCTCACCATGGGTGTTCTTACATGACTTCATTTTTTGTGAAGCCTTCTTATTTTTAGAATAAGCTTATGCTCTGCTGCTGGGTCCCAAATTTTCATGGATATGCAGATGGAAGAAAATTGATACCATAAATCAATCTTAAAAGAAAGTGATTGCAAAAGTAGGACAAGGTACCATCCTCAGATGTTAGAAGGAAAAAAAAAAAAGAGGGAGGATTTAAATTAATCCTAAATAGACTGGGTAGCTGGCTGTTTGGATAAAGTACCACAGTGACTTTTGTTCAGGGAATAACATTTACATTTAATGCATTTTCATGGTGTGCATCAGGAAAAAAAAGTCAACATTTGGTTATGGATGTTGACCTTGGGAGCATGACAACACAGCAAACATTTCAGGAATCACCGGCGGAAGGTTGTGCGGAACAGTTTCTGGCAGGGAAGCGTGCACCACTTCCAACACGGCGAATCCTGTCCTTGTGTGTGGTGTGTGTCAAACTGTCATTACCAGGAGGAGAGTATATAGACAGGTGTTTCCCAGCTAATGGATTAGAAACAGGCTCGTAAGAGGTGGAAGGATATGGGGAGGCGATGACACACTGATGGCGAGCATTGCAGGGAAGCACTAGTCACCGTGTCAGTGGTGCTGATTGTGGTGGCAATTCACTGCTGTTTGCAAGGACAAACTCCCATGTCAGTCACTTGCTTTTGATTCATACATAACCCATTGATATTTTTAGAGTAAAGTTGTATGCAAGCTCAAAAATGCTTTTTTTTTTGGTGATTTTATTTATTGTGTTTTTCATTTTATTTTGGTTTTAGGTTTCATTTGATCTGGGGTAAAACTACGGATGGAAGTAATATTTTAAAGGTAGTTCTTCTGCCACACTTGAAAATGAGTCTGTCATGCCCCTGTTTTTTCTGTCTGATTAGAATGGCTTTTCTTCGCTGGCCTGCTAGTAGACTGGAGTTCTGTGTTACAGCCAATGCAGCAGTGACCAGCCGAGTATAAAACATCGGAGGACAGGCAGTGGTAGCACACAAATCTTGTAAATAATATCTAATAAATCTGAGGGAGCAAACAAGATTTGCTGAGTTTGTCTTGTAGACGTGTGAAGTTGGAAGGCTCCTCACTGCTCGGTTCACTCCTTTCCCTCTGTGTCAGAGAGGGGAGATTTATCTGCATACTTACAAACACCAAGCAGTGATCTTACAGCATCACCTAGAAACAGGAGATAGTGCCAGTTCCTCTTGCTTGAGCTTGTTTACCCAGTGAATCAAGTGGAGAGTTGCTTTCCAGTCTGGTAGGCTGTGTTCATACTTGCAGGAAGGAAAGCTTGCACTGTTGGATGAGAATTATGTTCTGAGCAGTAGAAAGATGATATCCCGAGTTGTCTAAATTCTCTAACACTAACACTATTCCTTTAAAAAAAAGGTTTGTTTTTTTTTTAAAAAGTGCCAAGCAGTCATGAAGGGCAGCTAATGAGATTTGTGCAAACATGATGCCCGAGATGTTTGTGCTGGACAGAGATACGATGTCTGCTGCCAACAGGTGCATAGATTTGGATAACAGCCAGTACATTTCTGTGTTTTTTTCACAGATTTCAGGTGTTTCTTTGTGTAACATGGGCAGTACTGTTCCTCTTAACACCTCTTTTTAACTTCCTCTGATGTTGTAAGGTAAAATATTCACTAACTTTTATTTTAGTTTTATGATTTAAATTTATATCTCTAACAATTTTAGAGTGTGGATTTTAGATTGTGGGGTTTTTTTCTCAGTAAAATACAAGAAACTCTGTGTTTGTGTGTATGTGTGCATACATTTGTACACACATTTAAATCTGGGGACTTGAATACCTGCTGTACCTCTTTGGGTTTGGCAGGAACTGACATAACAGCCGTATAAGCAGCCAGAGTGAGCACTGTGTGTTCGATGTTTGCCAAAAGAAGGTGACACCTAGGGCTTAAGTAAATTTGAAAAGTAGTCGTAAAACACAGCATTGCTCAATTTGGAGACCCCATTACTGAATATTCAGTAGGTCTTGTTCTTTTAGCTTAATTCTCTCTAACTGAATTAAATTCTCCTGAAATAAGTGTGTGTAGGAACAGTTCTGTTTAAAATTCATGCAGTATTTTAATCAGATTTAACTTGCTAGATAGACAACCAATAATTTTCTCCTTATCTTGGATAATTCTGTATGTGGATAACATTGTAGGGTGAAATAAATAAGATTACTTTTTTATTTGACTGGTTTTATTTTATTTTAGTCAACTGTTATGTAAATACAGCATTCTAGCACCTTTCTGTGTTAGTTTTCTGCATATTCCTCACCAACAGCATTAAAAGGAAATTATTCTGGCTCCTTTTATGCTCCTCTTTCAGTGATTATTTAGAGCTAGCAGAGATTATTATCTGGAAGACTCAGCTTGATAGGGATCCCATTTTGTTAATCTGCTGTTCTTGAAAATGAATTAGGATTAGGAAAGTCGACTTGTGACCTTTTGGTCTTTATTACTCATGACGAAGGATTGCTTTCCTAATCCTAATTAAAACCTGCAAACCTTTTTGTGGTCATTTATTTTCAAGAGTTTTGGCTGGAAGGATTTTGCTGTTACATTTTTCTGAAACTATTTTATTTTGCTTTTCTCTTATTCCTGCACCATAGATCCAATCATCTGAAAATCTTTTCCACATTATTCTAATTATTCTTCTGAGTTTCTCTTCTCTTGCTCTTTCCTGTCCTCCTTCGTTATATCTCAGTCTCATATTTATTAATAAGCATTTTATAACTTCAAAGTACTTTGAGGAGCAGTAAGTTGTTTATAGAGTTCCTATTAGGCAAGTTGTACACCAATGAGGAAAATAAAATTAGAAGAATTAAGTGATTTGCCTCGGGGGAGGTTTGGTGTATAGACCAGGATTAGAAATCTTTTCCTAACCTTCCATTTTGGGATTGGGGTGGCACATTAATCTTTCTTTCCTGCCTCCTCATCTTTATTTTTCTGACTTGTATTCTTTTTTCTTTCCTCATTGCATAAATTCCTTTTGCATTCATTCAAAAAGCAGTACCTGGGAGCAGGCCCTTTGCTGGATGGCTTTACACACCAACCACAACTCTGTTCTGGGAGTTTCAGCAGAGACAGAGGTAGCTTTGCGGCAGTGACAATCTTCAGTGAAAACTGTTGGAAAATATCCTAAAGCTGGACACAGCCACAGTTCTTAACTAGCTGATGAGCCTTTCCAGAAGCTTTGCTTAATGAGGACTTTACCCGTAGACGGGGACGTTTCCTGCAGCTGCTGCTCTGTGGTTATGGTGAACTCGGATCCTGCAGAACTGCCGGTTTTCCTCTCCCTGCTGTGAAGGGCTCTCAAAAACAGGATCCTAAGGACTAAAAACCTGGTTAGACTGCACTTTAGCTTAGAGTTCAGCCATGTGTCCAGTGACAGAGCTTCAGCCCGTTTTCTGCCCACTGTGTGCTACATGGAGTTTTCACAATCAACTTTGGTTTTGTTTGCTTTTTTTTTAACTTCAGCAGGTAACATTTTTTACTTAAAAGTTAATGATTCTACTCCCTGTTGAAGTCAGCTGGTGATGTTAGTGTCCGCTCATCCTTTCTTTCCCATAAGAAATTAAGATTATGGTTAAAGAGGTCCCCTCTGGTCTAATTTTCTCTTGAAACCTTAGGAGTTTTTTTGACTTATGCCAGGGAACCCAAGGGCTTGGGGTATTCAGAATTCCTTTATTCATGTTGGTGTCATTGCAATTTCACAAATCTGAAGTAGAGGTTCCCGATGAAATGTAGTTTTTCCCAAGTATTTTCCTGGAAAATAGTATAGGCGATCTCTGGTAAAGTAGCATAAAAAGAGAAAATAATTTCAGGTGTGGTTGAACTTTGTTTATCTGTGTTTCCTCTGCATACAGGCTGACAGTTCCAACCCTGTGAAACAGAGAGGGGAGGGAAAGCTTTTTAATGTATTTCGTAGTCCAAATTCTGTGTTATTAAATAAAGTCCACACAGCAAGAAAAAAAAAATCTAAGTACCACATATTCTGTCTCTCCTGCTGTACTGATGTTCAAATTGGGAGGCAGATGTGATGACCCTCCCAACCCTCACGGAGCTTTCCTTATCTGGGTCCAGACTGCAGGGTACATTTATTAGCAACTCTCCTGTTGGTAGAGTCTAATCAGTAAATTATTTCTGCAGGAATTAAATTGTGGCTGCATTGTATACTACATAAATACCTGAGGTATGCCAGTGGGGTTTTGCAATTACCTAAAAATATAAATATATTTAATACTTTTCTGAAAAAATAATTTATACCAAGCTATCAGAGAAGAAGTTCTGCAAGCACTGATATTAATAAAGGTGTCACCTTCCTATGTGTTCACGTCTCACTTGAGTGATCACAGTATCTAGTATGGTGCAGGTTCAAAACATAATTTTTCTTTTCCATATGGTGTTTATCTGTTTATCAGGACTCGCTCTGCTGTTGCTAAGAAGGCGTGTACATCAGTGTTTTCCCCTCTAACTGCCTATTTGGTAAATTTATAGGATCTAGATGACTTCTCAAATCAACCAACAGGTTGTGGGGTTGAACAAAAGGAAAAGACGAGAGACAGGAGTACTGTTTCAGGCAAAATCCATTTTCATGGTTCGTTGTTTTGATGGGAAAACAGACTAAAAATGCCTGTACATTATATTTCCATAACTTGAGAATTGAATGGAGTTTGTGTTCGGGGTTTTTTGTGTGTGTATGCTTGTTGCTCTCTTTCAGTAAAAACACAAAGGCAATTTTATAGTTTTAAGGCTTAGAAGGCTCTGAACTTAGGACAAGTAAACTACACCTAGTAGGAAACTGCATATTTTGTTGTGGGTTTTTCTTTTCCCCAGAACCTCCACTCAAAACTATGTTTTTCAAGCTCAAAAATGTGTTTTTATCTTTGTAATGACATTGGTAATCATCTGACTTCTTTATCTCCCCTGGAAATTGTTTTATTATCTGAAGGAATGTGAATACACACCAGAAAAGTTCCTAAGGCACAGATACAGAAAGTGGTTTTGGTTTTTGGTGAGGCTTTTGTTGTTGTTCATTAATGTAGCCTGCTGCGGGTTATACAGCAAAATGGTTTGTTTACTCTGTGCAGTTTCTCAGAGTACAGACATCTATGACAGCTAGAGTTTAACAAGTGTAATTTTCTTCCATAAATTTCTGCATTTCGGAAGATGCGTGTCATTTATTTTTCTTATAGTTACTATGAAAAGTCAAGTTCATCTCAAACTGTTGAGGAGTTGTAACCTTGTAAGCCCCTTGGTACCAAAATGCAGAAAGATGACTTGATATATCAGGGAAAACACAAGTGGCACACAGCTCACGTTTTGTACCCCCATCAAGATGTAGGGATCGTGTGACAGATCACATTTTATATAGCTTTTATCTGAAGAACCCCAGAGGGCTTGCCAAGTGAAATATTCATTCCTACTTCAAATGCAAACACCTGTAAGGTGAATTGATGTTTATCAGCTCAGTATCTTATATTAGGAGGATGCCATGACCAATATCGTATCTGGATAAAACTCTAAGTGAATTTAATGAGCTAGAATGTAACCTTGCTAACCAGTGCTTAAGGGAAAAACAAAATGCCAGAAAAATCTTCACAGAACTTACTGTAATACCAGTTAGTTGGTGATCGGATGATAAAAATTAAAGAATTCTGAGTAGTCAGTTGTTTTGAAATATTCCACTTCTGACAAATATCCCTCAGATCCATTTTAAAAACTGCAGTATGACTTTTGAAAGGGGTTTAAGAGCCTTCTAAAATTGCAGTCTATGATTAAAATTCCAGCCATGTGTCACCAGGTTTGAAGTAGCACATTGTCTTCTGTCTGATAACATGCACTGATACTGTGCTAGCCCTGAGGAAATCTACTCCCTGCTAACTCTCCAAGGAAATAAAGAGAAGAGGGACCGCCTGGGTCAAGAGTCAGAGCCATTTCTATCATAAGCAATCGTATCAGTATAAATCCCTTTGGCAAATGGATTAGGCTTAGTCTCAGAAATGTAAGTTGTCCCTGAAACTCCTCTTGGAAGACTGTAACAGAACCTTACTCCAGCTTTCATTTTACTACAACCAGTTTCTGTCCATTGATTTGGGATGCAGATTTTATTTAGCCTGGATCATTGTTTTCTCCTTTCCTCCTCGCTTGTTTGAGTATTTATTCTCCTAAATTATTTAAAGCAAAAAATAATTCTTCTTAGCCTTTGTTTAGACAAGCCAACCTTTCTGCTCTCCTTATAAAAGATAAGCTTTCGTTCCTCATATTTTTATAGTAGTCCTTCAAACCAATATTGGGGCAGGAAATTATTACTTACACAACCTCATTACCAGAGTTCTAAAGGAGGTAAGTTACCCAGTGGTGTTGATACTTCTCTGCCTCCTCTTGGCCTTTGTCTCCAAGTCCTAGCGTTGCACTGCCATGTTCATGACCACGTTACGCAGGTGACTTGAGATCAGCTTTAGATTTCCTAATAAAGAGAAGGGTTTTTCCTCTGTCACTGGCTGCAGGTAAGGCTAAGGCTTATAGTAATATTTTTATTTTATTGCTAGTGGCTATATATTATTGAATTTCTATCTAGTTTGCTTATTCTCTTAAACAACATCATCCACAAATAAAATTCCTCTGTAAAACCTCAGCTTTGTATATGCTGACTATGCCTCCCTTAGGTCATCAGGAACTCCAGCAAGTGCTCTCCTACTTTTTGTACCAACACTATTAATTAAAATACTAAATAAAAATGGTCCCAAATGCAAAGCTGAGGAACACTAGTAGTGATCATCTTCATGCTCAGCATTTTCTCATTCAGAACAGCCTACTGTCAGGTTTTTAGCCATTTTGTTTAAACCAGCTTACAGTTTTTATACTGGTCTCTTCCATTCTCATTCCATTATTTCTTATGTGGTTCTTTATTGTCTGTTTCACAAAGGCACAGACTATGGGGCATTTGGGTCATAAATTTCCTTAAATGTAAATAAATTTTAAATTGCAAGCGAGGCCAAGTGCCTTAGAGAGTTCTTATCTGAGGTTGCTTATGCCATCATAAAATCTTAAAAATGCAGTTTTCCATGCTTTTAATAGTTTTAGTTGAAAACAGAAATAGAACAAATTAAATTACTCAAAGATGAAAAATGTAACTAAATTGATTCAACTAAGACTGAACAATGAAATAATTCAAATGAGTGTATCTGCAAATTAATACACCAGTAATGAAGGCAAAATGTGAAGCTGATATTAGAATTTTCTAGTCTTATTTAATAAGACACACTCTAATCTGGAGGAAACATAAGAAGTTGGATTCTTTTTAGTCGGGTACCTCATCCACTGCTCTAGTCAATGAAGTCTAATGATTTAGCTATTGATAGGTATGAAGATTGAGTCCCTCAACATATGTATTTGTTCTGGTAGTAAAACCTCCCAAAGAGAAACTGTTAACCCCAATGGTAAGGGCTGATTTGGGTTGCCTTATGGCCGCCTGGGGTTTTAATTTTTGTAACATTGCTTTTGTTATCTGAAATCAGGCAGTGGATGCTTAGTTAGGTATAGTAAAGCATGCGTGATCTTATGTCCAATTAGACTAGTTAGCCGGTCCATAGCAGTAACTCAGGTGTTTTACCTTTTTCTTCTGGATGGCCTATGAAGAGAAGAAGCAATATATGTAGCCTCCAAAATTGTTGGGTCATTCTAGGTGAATTTTGCTTTCATAAAACCTTTGCATTTTATGTCATGTGCTTCAGGAGCTACACTCATGACTTCAAGATCTACTAAGAGCCCATCTGGTCTACTTTTCAGAGAGCAAAATCCTAAGGGTGAATCAGAAGAGAGTTAACTCCACAAATATGAAGAACAGGGTACGCGAGTGGTTTTTGCTGGTAATGTTACAATACCAGACTTTTGACAGAGGTAGTGAGAGTACCCATGATCAGTAATCATAATTTCTTAGAATTGTCTAGTAATCTAATCAGCAGATTCTTTCTATTGTCATTGCAGTTATTTCCGTGGGCTCTCCCTTCCTCTCTTTCAAGCAGTTCCCCAAGACCCCTTGCTAAATAAAAATCTGGGAGCTACCATATCTTAATGCACAAACTCTTTTACATTTTATGCAAAAAATACGTAAAGAGTATGCAAAATAATTTATGTAAAAAAGAGACTATGCATGTGTCATTAAAGGTTTCAGAGGGCCTGCTTAAATCAAACCCTGTGGTTCTCATCTGCTGAATCCCTTTCTCCATTGCTTGATTCCTGATCTTTGAATCTCTTGCTGTGAGTTACTGACTGGCTTGACATTGGCACCTTTGTGAGAACTGACAAGACCTCAGGCAAGATAATAGGCTTCTCAGCTATAATTATCCATCCTTTCTGTGAATATTCTGATAGAGATTTACATTTTGTCTATTAATCTAAAAATTAATTATCTCTAATGCAATGACTCATTGATTACTATCACTAAACAGCGAAGAGCAGTGACTTCAAAGAATCAGACAGCTGTAGTAAGTCTGAAACTCCCATGCTTGAGGAACTTACTTTATCTTTAAGCATGGGCCATCTGAATGAAATTCTTTTACCTGGGAGGAAAATGAGTCTGTGCTTCTCTCGGTATGTGTGCGGTTCCTGTCAGCATTAATTGGAATGCACAGTTAAATCTGTAAAGAAAATAGACCCTGAACTATTGTTTCAGAACCAGCAGCACGGCAGATTCTGCAGTGGTGTGTTTGTAATTGTGCCACAGTGGAACAAGCCCTGGAGCAAGCAAAGAGACTGGGAGATTTCCCACTTCCCTGGCAGCTTTTCTGACTAATTCAGCTGTGCTGGCAAGTACTGTCAGTTAGTTAGCAGCATGCTATTTTCAGAATAAAGTGTATCCAGCACTGGGCAAGAGGCTACAATAGTGAAATTTCCCCGTTTGTTTCACAGAGGTATATTTAACCTGCCTCCCATGGCTAAAAGCATTATGTGGGTGTGATATGGCATCAAAGATCCTCTTGAGTATTAATGAAACATTGGCTTCTAGCTGCGCAATTGATCTCTCCTTAAATTCTGGCTCCAGGACTTTAAAATACAAACACCTAAAGGCCTTTTTGGTAATAGTTCTTCCCTTTTTGTAAGCATGTCTGAGAGTCTGGCTAGCCTTGGTAAACAGGCTGTTTTGATGTATTAAGAAACAGACTTCTTTACCTGAAAGTCCTGTCTTCCTGCAGAGGTTTCACTGCAGCTCCACCCTGCTCACCCCAGTTTACCCTGGCTCTGTCTCAGTGTGGGGGTTCTTCTTGACTGGGGCTTTCTCCAGCCCACCGGCACTGGCTCTGCACAGTCACTAACTGGGCAGACCAGACTTTCTTGTCCATCTTGTGATGTCCCAGTGATGTTCCAGCTTCCACCTGGCTCAAACTGGCACCACAACGGATGGCTGGGACTTCCCTTCCTTTGACAAGACTCCAGAGGAACTCTTGCTTTCTGCTCTCTTTCTCAGATTGAACTTGATTAGATTTGAATTTTGGTGTGAAGGAACTACAATAATAATAGAAAGAAAGAATAAAGAATACCTGCAGGATTATTTTGTTTTATTTTGCTTAACATGTGGAGAAAACAAGGCTTCTTTCAGTGAGAAATTCATTCATTCTATCAAAAATAAGTAAAAGTATTCTTGCAGAGAAGTGCAATAGAGAGGTAATTCCTATCTATAAAGATTACTGGATTAACTTGAATGACTACTCTGTTAAATTCTGGTTTATGCAAAGCTTTTTATGCATCAAAGATTATTGCAACTCCAGTTTAGAGCCATTTTGACTGCAAGACCATTCCTTTACAATTGCTCTGGATCCTCTATATTCTTCTAAAACTAACAGGAGGGGATTTTAGCTTATTCCTTTGGAGCCTGATGAAGGCCAGTTTTCTTGCTCTTTTTTTTTCTCCCGTTCTCTCGAGGCTGCTCTCTAAATGTATGCCAAGGCAGTCACTGTTTTCTTTTAAGCAAAGAGAAGCCTTTGGGGTCTGTCTTCTGGAAGCTTCCCAGATAAGATGAAGTTGGAAAGTGGATGGACTTAGAATGTGAATTTCAGTAGCGGTGTGGCCATTGCCTGCCATGGAAAGTTTGATAATTGTGTTGGTTGCTTTTCAGAAGTTGCCAGAACTTATTTTTTTATGCTAGCAAAATAATGTGTTTTCCCTACTCTAGCTTTGTTGTTACAGCCAGCTAAACCGCCTGCCTATAAGGGAGGAAAACTAATTACCCTGTAGGTGACATTCAGCACCAAAATATTCAGGCTAAATGGATAAAGTTTGGCAAAATTATAACTGACTGAAAACTGAGTCTCCTGATGTCAAGTGTCAGGACAGCTTTAGTGAGTAGTATTAGTTCTGCTTTTGCACATTTAGAGCAGAATCCTCAGTGAGTCCTAGAAGGAAACAGTCTGTATAATGTCTGTGAAAATGAAAACTGAAATTGTTTTTTTTACTGTTTAAAGGTCTCCTTGTTGTTAGTATTGCGCTACCCAGCATTAAAGTCTAAATGGCTTTCCCCATCTAACAGAGTAGAATGGTATATAATACCCCACAGCACCATTGCCAGGTCTGCTGCTGTTAGAAAGAGGGTAACTTACAGGAATGACTATAATTCAGTCAAATTTGAAATAAAAACTGTGGAAAATATGTTGCTTTCGGGGAGATGAAACTATGCCAGCAATATTGATCTTACTACCATATGATATTCTTGCTGAATTCAAAAGTGACAGGACAAAACAGATAAAAATGAAGAGCTGGCTGCCTGTCACATGATTCAGCAGCCTTTTAGAGGCAGGGATGTGGCTTTGTCTTTCTCCTACCCATTCCTCTCCCTTTTTCTAGTTAGCAAGAGGTGCAAAAGGAGAGCCTCCTGGGTTTCTGGCTGCTTGCTCTGCTGGGAGAAGTCTTGGATTTGTTTTGTATACAAAGCTATTCCTTCAGGCTAGGACATAAAAGAGGTTTGACAGTGAAAGAGCTTTCTACTTACAGTGAGTAACTCTTCTCCAAAAATGTAATTCTCTTGCAAGGTATGTAGGACCCTATCCCTCTCTCTCCCTGAAGTTTTTGCTTTCTCTCTCAGGAACGAGAGCATTTTCATTCTCATATGCCAAAAACAAAGCTTAGACTCAGTATAACTGTGTTGACTGTACCAAGAAGTGATGAAACCTTAAGGATAGCTGTATATGAAGGTTCTTGTCTGCTAGGGGAAGCATGTAACCTATAAACAATTAATTACTGAATATAGAATTCGTCTAAACCGAACAAGCACATCCCTAAACATTATTTTCAGATTTCATTGTCAAGCTTTGGGCAGAATTTTACAAAGTTAATCCCTCTCTTCAGCTGAAGACAAACCTAAAACTTGAGTACAGAAGCTGTAACTGAAGGTGATTAAGCATACTCTAATTTATTGTCATTTACAAGCCAACAGCAAAATATATATATATCCTACAAATCCATATGGTGATATCAAAGCATTTCTCTCCAGTAGTATATGTTTAGAAAATGTCTGTCTGTGCCAGGGCTTTAAGCAGTTTCAGAGTAAACCTTTGACTAGTGTCATAAAGATCTTATGTTCTTCTCTGTTAAGAAATTCTGAAAACAGCTGCAGAGCTGGAGCTGTGTCTGTGTGCCATAGTCTTTAAGATCTTTTCTAGGCCAGAGGCCCAGGTGTCTTGGTTTTGTTATGCAGAAATATCAGCATTTCTTGCAGTTGTTTGCAGTGGAGTCTCATTTATTTACTTCAGCAGCCAGAATAGCTTTGTGTGCCTCTCTGATTATGAATCCAGATCATGATAGCTTTATGGCTGATTGGGTGATGTGCCTTTGTAGTTTTGAACCCGCCTGTTCTACCATTTACGATGAAGTTGGAAGCTAGGAGAACACAGAATGGGAAAAGGCAGTTCACTGCTGAAAGGAATGCACAAATGCAAGTATTTTCCTCTGTAGCCCCTTTTGCCGTGTTCTGGTGAATCTTTGTGCTATTGTAGCTCTTTCAGCAGTGGCAGAAATTTATCTTCGCATACCTGCTGTATTTGTGTGATACTCTCAGGTGCAAAGCCTTTCCTCAATTATCATTTTCATGATTCTATTTGAATTTTGCATACAAGGGAGGATTAGAAACCCTGAAACTAATTTTTTTCTCCCCTATTACTAGGGTAAGATTGTGTGTAATATCTTTCATAGTTCTGGCTACCAAGCTGTCGTCATCTACTTCAGTCGTGTTTGTGTCTGAGGACACGCTGCTGGCACCATTTTGTTTTATCTGTGCTAGAAGACTGCCTCTTCTCCTTCTGTTCTTGTGCTCATCTAAGTCACAGATTTTTCCTTAACAGGAAAGCGCGTGTTATGTTTCTGTCATTGCGAATTCTCATTTTAGTTGAATAATCCCGTTTTTAACTTTCCAATCCATCATTATAAGATAACATACCAAGACTTTGGTGTGAATACGGCTGCAGCCTGATCTGTGTTTCGTCATGTCTCTTGAGAACATGTGCAACCACATAAACCCACTGGCTGCCTGATTCAAAGCGGGACACTCCTCCGATTATGAGAGAGCGTGGTGCTTGGGTTTGGGGCCAGGAGTGCTGGGGGCTGATGGTGGCTGTTTTGGGGGGGTTTGGGGTTTTTTTTTTGGTATAAGAAAGAGAAGCAGGACAAATTGTTGGGAATGATGGTAGGTATGTCATACAGAAAGATTTCAGTACAGGCAGGTGGCTGTACTTAGCAGATGATAGTGCCAGCTATAGGATTTTTATCTATATTTAATTTGCCTTAATGAACAGCCTGGTTTGTTTTCAAAACTGTTTCCACATTACATAAAAATGGCAGGAGAAGAAATATGACTTTGAGAAAAATTCATTAATATCTGGTGAAAGACATAAGCTTCATCTGTTTGTTCACTACAGATTAATTATTTTCTGTGTGTGATTTCCAGAAGTTTTTTTCCAATAGATAGTCTCTTGAGTAAATACATTATGTAATTTTTTAACAATTCTGAAATTCTGATCTTCCATTTTTGTTCTCTCTTTCAATTGCTTCAGTTCTGCAATGAAACAGAACATTATCCTGCATATGCCACATGAAGTCCTCAGTAAGTCTTTAATATTCTGTACAGCAAGGGAAATTTGGATGTTTATGTCTTTTTTTTTTTTTTTTGTGGATGGGATTCTTTGATAAAAAGTATCGTACATAAGTAAGCTTAATTTCATTTCAGACTCAATGTAACGAGACTCTTATCTTGCACTGTAGAATATGCAGATAAATTATAGCTTTGAAGATGCTGTAGTCTGAGAGAAGACAATTTATCTACTGAATATATTAGGCCGGATCCTCTGCTGGCAACTATTTGGGTGGAGCTAAACTAACTTACACCAAGAATGTGTTGCTGCTGTCTGAAGGAAGCTGATGAGCAGGAAATGTGCTGACTGAGACCTTGATAGAACAAGAATCGGATATGCTGGAGAATTTTTATTCAGAAATCCAATGAAGTTGTTTTTACTTATTTCCATATGGAAAGAATATCTTGGGACAGGAGAATCGAGATGTGTAAATAACAACTCAAGTGATTAAAGAGAAGTGGCCCACCGAGTGGACCTGTCGTACTATGTATACAGTTCAAAAAGAAATACCGTTGGGAATAATTGCAATTAATAGTAAAGTGGCCTTTTTTTTTTTTTTTCCTAAGAGGAGAACAGCCTATAGATATTTTTTTTCTATTTCCTTTATGCCTCTTTGAATGTTTTCTTGCTTCATGGCCAATATGCATGAAGTGAAGCTTTTAAAAATATATTCATCAAGAAATGGATAAACCAGGCACGTGCATGCAAAAGGATGCTGATTGTGAAATGTTGATGTTCTTTCTCAACAAAACAATGGGGTGAGGAAAGAATGGAAAGAACCAGTGTGCTTACACCTTTGAAATTTTCCAGGGTTGAAGACCTTAGATCCTTGTTTAGATACCCTGGCTGTGTTCAAACCTAGAATTCTGTGGAACTTCTTGGATCAAATTCAGTCCTTTGCTGCCTGTTGAAAGTGGTATTCTTTTGAAGCTGGTATAGCCCTTGTTTGCGTGCTAGAGCATCTGACAGTTAACAGTGTTTGCACCAGTCTTCAAAGACTGACTTTGGGATCTCTAACTCTCATGAGCCTCTCTAACTTCATGCACCGAGAGACATTCAGCTCCTTTTTCTGCACCTGCTCACAGTACCGCTACCTCTCCCGGGCCCACAGATGAACCCTTTCAGAAGCAGATCTGTGAGCTGTGTTGCTCTTTCTGCACCGGAGCTCATCACATTTGCACATAGACAGGAGCTCAGGCAAGTGAGAAGAACCCATCTCGTGGGACTTGGATTCACTTAGGGAACAGTGCAACTCTAGTTCAAAGTGGCTGAAGGGATTATAGTTTTAGAGAAGTTTCTAAATGTTGAGAAAAAGCTATCAGTAATTTTTACTAAGTGTTGACAAAAAAATATGATGCCTGTGGAGTGTGGTTACCTGGGGAAATGTAGAGAGTTTTAATCCTCAGCATGGAAATCGAAGCATTAGTACATCACTAGGGGAAGATGATGGACCTTTTGTTTCCAAAGGCTGTACATAGCTTAGGCTTTCTGGCAATGTCCCTGGGATTATATTCATTTCTTCTGAAGCTGCAAATTGATTAAATTACATCAGTGAAAGGCCACTAATGACATGTTGTAGTTTTTATTGCAGCAGCACGTTAATCTTACATTTGGAATTTGAATCACATGGTAGCTGGCTCTTGAAAAGAGCAATTGGTCAGGGTCTAGACATACACAAAACAGTAAAGCTTCTGACCACAGCTGTTAAAAGAGAAATAAAAGGAGGGAAGTCCTACAATGCTGCCTCATTTATAGAGATGGAGCAAGACTGCTTTGTTTTAGTCATAGTTAGGTGAAATTTTAATGATGCTCTCTAGGTGTAGTGCTGAAACATACCCTCCAAAAAATTGCTCTATTTCTGAAAGTTTCAAAACCACTCTGTGTGTGTGTCACTGGACTATGGGTTTCTGCAAATTGAAGTGTTAATACCCACTGAAGAAACCATAGATCGTATTTTTATTCTCCCTGTATACACGTAGACACAGGAGATGGATTGCTCTGGCTCACCGGGACAGTATGGGCACTCCTGTCACGAGCTTTCAGTGGAATCTCACCTGCATTTATCCCTTAAATTCTCTAGAGCTAGAGTTTACACCATAACAGCTCTTTTTGCTCCCTTCTCGCCCTCTCTCTTTCCTGAGCTGTAGTGAGGCTTTTTGTCAACTTGGAGCAACTCTCCATATCTTGCACCCTGTCCTTTCCTGGTTTACTTTTTTTAATCAGGCCAAACTCAGTATTGTATCTAAATTATTATAATCTACCTTTTTTTCTCCCCATCTCCATATAAACCATAATTATTTAGGTTCCTGTTTAAATACCCCCCAAAATGTGATTCACATGTCATTTGTACACTACTGTGGCCATTTAATTAAATTA
>VZTO01017861.1:0-21366 GCA_013400615.1 Syrrhaptes paradoxus
TCTGGGATTATCCCACACCCAAGATCTAGGATCCTCTTGGAAAAACACCAACTCCTCATTTCTCAGATAGTAAACTGAATTAAAATATCCAAGGGAGAAGAAAACAGTATCTTAAAAAATATCTACAACTGTATATTCATGAGGATAATCTGTAGATTATCTATAAAAACTTCCAATTCAGCCATATACCAGTGAGGTGTTATAAACTTACATTAGATGGCCTACATTCAAACACGAATACTTCTGCTAGGCTAAAGATTAGACATGTGAACTTTTGACTCAACAATCACATATATTTGAATAATTACTGTCATGGCAGAAATGCTTTAATGACCTCAAGAGATTCCACAGAATATTTAACCCAGCTAATGAGTAGCCATGTGCTCCTCAGGGCAGGACTGGAGGAAAAAGAGAATAGTCTCCATGAAGGAAGATGCCAAAAAGTACCTCTGTGTGGTCTATGAAACAAATGGCTGACTTGTGGGAGCTTCTGAGATGAAGAGGTCACTTGTAGTGATACAGATCTTAAAAAAAACATCTGGAGGCAGGAGCAACCAGAGACAGTAACAATGTTTAATATTCATCCACATCTGCCAGAGCATACTGACTTTTGGTCTTATTAAATGTTCCCAGGTTTCATTATAGTATTAGTCTAGCAGTGGCAAGGGTAAATCAATGAAAGACAACCTCACACAAAGGAACTAGAAGTGGTAAAGGAAGAGGACAGGAAAAGTAAAATGAAGGGTTAAGAATGGCATAATTTTTTGAGATATATAAAGACAACTCTTTTACAATTATCTGGAGCAATCTCTTCTGCTCCTACTCCAAACCAATAATTTCATTTCATTTTGATTTCCATTCTCATGCTTCCTTCTAATATTAGAAAAAACTTTTTGAGCCTTGAACAATAAATGTGAGGGAAAATGGAAAACTCTACTCAAGAAGCCCACCTAGCAGTCACTTGAAATTCAAGAGCCTTGGTTCCTCTCTCTACTAAACTGAACAGATTATAGCAGATGTGCCTCCACAGACCAATTCACTTCCCTAAATCAGGAGCCAGCTACTGTTTAAAAGGAGACAACATCAATAACCTGCCTTAACAAGAGCCTTTTTTAATTATTAAAAAGTAAAAATACCAGCTGCTAGCAACTACCCAGTAAAAAAAGAAAAAAAAAAGTAAAAAGCAAAACTTCTGCATTATTTCAGGTAAAAATGTTTAACAGAGACAGCAAACACTGGACATGAGGAATGAATAGCACATGTTATTCAGCAGTCTGCACTTAAATACTGACTTCTTTTCTTGACAATTTGTATTCCATGGGCCTGTGGAATTCCCTGTCAGTATCTGAAATACAGATGCATTAGTTACATCTAGCAACCTCTTATTACCACATGCTGCAAAGGACCTCTGTGCTTGAAATGCAGATTTTGCATTTTCCTAATGGTATCAAGTAACAGTTCTCACTTATACCAGATTAAAAGCAGTTCTTACCAGCAACCTATTATTAAATGGTGAGACACTTTTTGCATGTTACCTTCTTTTACTTAATTCTCTTACAGAGATCATAAACCCCTTATTTTGAGACCACTATTGTACTTACCTAGGTCAATAAGTATTGCGTGTTGCTGGGAAGTTAGTTGTTTTAGGAGTTCTTTATAAGGTGTGTCCTTTGGTTGTTGTTTACTTGGAAACTGATGTTTAAGATGGTATTGCTCTGCTAGAAACTTCCAGATCTCCCCACGGTGGTGACGCGGTACTCCTGAGAGAAGAAAGCCATTAAAACAGTAATTTGTACTCCTACTGAGGGTTCAGCTGTAGTTGACCTAACAGGATTGAGGAACTGAAGATCCATATCTGCTAGATACACAAGCAGATCCCTATCTGCTAGATCCATATCTGCTATTTCCAGTAGACCATAGAAGCAGATCAAAATACAGTGCTTATATTTCCTCAACCAATAAAAGACATCAGCACCTTTACAGGAGAGATTTAAGGTGGAAACAGGGTGAGCTGCCTAAGTCTAAGGTTACCACCTACATAGAATCCGAGTAGTACTACAAGAGGCAGCAAAAATTGCAATATTGTCTCTGAAAAGTTATACGCTTATCTCCCATTCTTCCATGTAAAGTACACACTAAAGCACTGCAATAGAACTAATAAACATTTTTCACTAATATAACACTGACACTGTTGTTAGGAGTAGGTTTTAGGAAGGTAGCATGCACACATACCAAAGTATAAACAAGTACAAAGGAGATGTGATCTAGAGACTACCAACAGAAGGCAGATAATCAGAAAGCAAGTATTGTATTTCTAGTTTTGTTATTGGTTTGATGATGTACATGTAAAAATGTTTTAAAGTTTGAATTTCTTCCTCTACAAAAAGGGATGACACTACTTAACTACTTCACATAGGTAATGGTAGCCTTCATTTGTATCTATATGCAAAGCTCTGAAAATAACAGGAAGGTTATTGTTACATGCATACTTTATTCACCACAAGACTGGCACTATTAAATCATCTACACAAGAAATCAATACGCTATTCTATGGGAAAGTATTCTGTCTAATCCATGATGTATTGGAACCAGATATTACAGTTTGAAGTAACTTATGGCTTAAAGATTTTTGGACTGCTTTTTCCTTTTTGTATATATGTAACATATGGATGATAACAACAATAGGAGAAATCAAAAATGACTCAATCATACAACTTACATGGAAAAATAAGAAAACAGACCAGAGCAATTTATATGCTTTCTCTCATATAAGCACAAAAGGATATAAATTTATCTCTGCAGTACTTATTTTTACTACACTATCATAATCCAGAGATGATTGCTTAAAAATGAAATCCTAGTAGAAATGTATAATATTTGAATCCACACCACAAGCAGATTCAGAAAATGTTTATGTAAACTACTTTAGGGAACTTAAAATGAATTATCGAAATGTCTCCAACATGAAACAGTGAGGGGAAAGTGCTTTTTCAGATACTGAGAGAGGTGGGTTCTCCTCTTCAGATACACATTTAAAATCCCATTAGCTTCAGTGAAGTTGAATTTGTCATATAGGGTAGAACTGGCTTAATAGTGCACATTTACAGCTGCAAAATTACAAATGAATTAAATTTCCCTTTAAAGAAGTAGTCCATTATTAAGCTTATCTCTGTATGCTGCATCATACATGTAAAATAAAGTATTTAGTTTACTACTTCCTAAATTAAAGATGCACTATATTTATATATGTACTACAGTGTACATTACAGGTCAACACTATATATTTGTTATCCTACTTTAGCCCCATGCTTATTGAAATCTGCATTTCTTACCTGCTTGCTTTGCTTACTCAAGTTATTTTTAATGGTTTTGGTCTAAACTAGAACTTGCTACACTCAATTTAAATGCATTTTTAATTTCTGCATATGTATGAAATTTGACATCACTCTAAGAACTGACACAACTGGGCTCTAGAGAGCAGAGCATAATAATAGCATCAAGAGCTAGGGATAATTTCCCCATCTCTTGGATACTAGTATGTGCTTCTTATTAGCAATCCACTAAGCAGGCTTTATTTATTTACTTATTCTGCCTTACTTACTCCAATTTTTTTAAATTTAATTTTGAGATCTAACATAGGGCAGCATCACTGGACTATCAACAGAAATCATATTTTTCTCATGTTCAAATATTGACCAGACAGATCCCTTTACCCACATGAATAGAAGGAAATCTGTGATAATGAGTTTTCCTTACTCCAAGGGATTTCTGCGTGGGTCATTTGATATTGTTAGAAATCTAGACTTGCCTACTCATCTTAAATGGACAACTTGGTTTAACTCTGTTCAATACTTGCATAAAGGCAGGTGCAATGTTTAAAATACTATGCTAGTTTCAAAAACTTTGCTAGTGGTTAATTCTTGACACTTCATTTACATGATGGAAATCTTTTTATAGAACTACAAAAAACGCCTTGGAGTAGTACTCTTCACCATCAGCTACATACAGCACTTGGCATAAGGCCTTTGGGTCCAACCATGGCACAAATAACACTAACAACCCTATTTCTTAGCACTAAAAAAACAGGTTATATTAATTTTGATGCAGTGGAGAGAGGGGCTGGTTGTTCAGCCCTGCAGTTGTGAGTAAGTGCTGTTAGCAGGTACAACATATTGTTGAACTCAGAAAAAAGGCAGTTCTACAGAGATATCCATGTATACTGTTTGTATACACACATACTACCCAGGCTGGAACACAGAATTTCCAGAGAATAGTGCAGACCGTTTCTCCAGTTATTTACACAGTCATTTCTTTGGCATTATCCAGGCTTTTTTCTTTAATTATAACTTTTAATTTATAAAACCAGATTGCAACAATTGTAATGCGTTGAGGTATTGTACAACTCCCCTGTAAGGACAAATGTTACTCAAGAACGAATACCAAATATTGTCATTTCAGTAATACAACTGCAGCTGCTGCTGAAAGGGACTGTTAACTTGCATATGCATAACTATTGTTTAGTCAGCAACCTGAAGAACAGCTTTAGTGAGAATCTGGTTATAAGGAGTGGTTAAGAGGTCACCCTATTCCCTTTCTAATACAATGCATTTCAACAACTCACAATAATAAACTTACCTTACTAACTTGCTTACCTTGCCCAACAGCAGAGTGTATTTTTTCCACATCAAATTTAATCTTTGACCTTCCAGGTGTACTCAACATTTTTTCCCAAATCAAAGTTACATCTTTTAAGCACGGTGTAATTTCTTCATAGTCAAGTTTGAGACGTCTGTTCTGCAAATTGTTTTCTGAAGCTAGGAAGCGATATCATGAATGCATCAGTTAATATTGTTTACTGTTGTAAAATCGGTTAATTTAACTTAGAACTTCATCCTGCAATCCACCTAAAATTAAATCCTCTTAATTCTGAAACATTACATATCTACACTACTGTGAGTGTGGCATGTTTTGTTTTTTTTTTTCCTTAAGATACTATATGCAATACTAACTGTGTTTGCTCTGTTAAATTAAGTTCCTTATAGCCAGTCAACTCTTAGATCTGAAGAAACATGAGAAATTACGACTAATGAAATAAACACAAGATTTTCCTAACAGGATTTTTCAGTTTCCCAGCTCTTAAAAAAAAAATAGTGCAGAAGACCTACCTCAAATAAAAACACAAAACCAATAAAGTAATCTATTTCTTATGCATATGGCTCCATAATAGTAGTAAGAAATTTAAAAAATTACTTTAAAGGTGATCACTCACATGTCCATTTTTACAGATCACATAAAAAAGGAAGTTCAAGTACAAAAAATTTGAGAACCCTGAACACAAACAGAACCATAAACACTATATATACGTAAGGCTCTCTTAAAGTCTCCACTGAAGAAATCAGAACAAGAGTCAATGTATAATTCAGTCTTAAATAAGACATGTTAGATCATCAGAGTTCCTGGAGCAGAAAGAGATTGTAGTATTGGTGATTTTCTCACATTACAATTTATAAGAATATTACACTATATCTTCATCTGTTATCTATCAGGGATTAAAAACAAAAAATCAATAGCTGGGAAAGCATCAAAGAACCATGGCAAAAATGAAAATGAATTCTTTAGCTGAGCGTTAATTCCAAAGTTTAGAACTGGAGTGAGAATTTCAAAGGGACTCCTGGCAAAGCTTTTAAGGCTTGTTTCTGTGGGGGTTTTTTAGTGCTAGAATGTATCTGGAAAAAGGGGCTTATTAATGGTATTCATATAAACTAAATACTAAAGCAACTTTTGGGACTTGTGCTGGTCATGAGACTGAAAAACAGAGGAGGTCTTTCAGCTCAGAAGGAGAAAAAAACTACAGTGCAGATGAGACAGACACCTCTTCTTAAAAGGCCTGAAAAACTCAATTAAATTTAATTTTAATATTTTGTTCAGTATTAAACAGTAGTACTCTGAGAATTACTGCATTTAAAATATTTGTTTTTCCTGCCCAGAGACAAAAGCATCACAACACGTAGCATTACATTGCAAAGCTCTGCTCGCTGCAGCGTAGGCATCTGATTTTTTTTACTCTCTCACCATCTGAGCTCTTCATGCAGTAGCTACCTAGGACAACTTCCTTCCTCCACAGTGCATACTGCACAGCCTGGGTCTTCAGTCATGCCAACACCTGGCTCATTCATTCACGAACTAGCTTCAGACATGCTCATCTTAGAGAATTTGTGACAGTTTTATAATTGTTTCCTTTGGGTACACAAAACTGGATTAAACTTGTCAAAATTTTTACTGATATTATGCAGTTGCCAAAAACTTGTCTGGAGGTTGTAGATTCAGATAACCTGAATACAAAAGAATTTTTTAAAATACAGGAGTATAAATATACAAAAAAAAATAAAATCTATTTCTAAATGCTAGGTCCCATAAAAATTTCAAGTTACAGAGTGACTTGGTAGAAGCTCATTCATGCCTGTGCTGCTTTAAGCTGAAGGGACAACAGTACAAATCACTCCTCTCCATACATCTTTCTCCAGATTGTCTTGGCCCCTTAGCCAAGGGCATTGCATATTTGGTATCCATTGTCATATTTTATTTTACTGGATTAGCAAGTACATTTGCTTGGAACAAGCCTGCAGTGATCAATACTTAAGACAATGACCTATAGATGTGCATGTAGAAAATAATTCAGTTCAGATATTGTGCTGAATTTCTTGTCCAAGCTTCTAGATACAAGACTGAAAAAGCCCAGCCATGGTAAAACTAAAAGAGTACAAATTAAGAGCACAGATTAATAATAAGGTAAAGTGATTTAGAAAGAAGTGTAAATTGTAACATACACTAAAGGGAGCTGAGGGAGATGCTGCTAAACTGATTTACCTGTATGTTCCTAAAATATTTCATTAAGGCTTGGTCCAACCCACTGCCAAGGTCACAGAGCAAAACAAAAAGTGAAGCTGTATTGTAGTAGGGTGTAATCAAAAACTTCACCAACCTTGTAACTTCTGGTTTTCTTTTTCCATTCTGAGGAGAAGTATCTGCTGAATAATGGCTTTCTTCCACAACTCACGAAGCTCACGGGGTGTCCGTTTCCTTTCTTCTTTCACTGGCCCAAAGGGGCCATCTTCACACACTGGTTCCAAGGGGGATCTGGGTGGAAGTTCTCCCAATTCTGAGTAATCTTCAAAAGAGAGGAGCTATTCTGAACTTCTTAGATTTCATTAATAGGTGAATGAAGGGACACATTTTCAAAGTTTTCATATATATACATACATACATATCTACATAAATATATAGGAGAAAGCGATACTTAGCAAGGTTTCCCAAGCGACAGTCTCAATCAGATTTACAAGCTGCTTCTGAATAAGAATCATATGGGCCAAAGCCTGGAACAGTTTTTTTCTATGAACTGATAAAAATATTGTATCATACACCAAGACCATGGGTTTCTAATTACAGCTTTACAAGGACAGAACTAAAAAGGAAAAGGCAAGTTTGACAAATTGCAAAAACACAACCTACAGCTGAAATCTGACATGATTCAAATAGCAGATCATATCAAATATAGCACCCATATAATTTAAAGAATTATCTCTAAACTGTGTTTAACGAAGAAAACACACATCCTTAGCTGCACAAACACAACACCGCCTAAGACCATACAATGGGATGACTACCAGTTCTTAAAGTAAACATTCAGAAAGGGAGACATGCACCGAAGACATATTTGCTCTCACTTCTAATTTTTAACCATGTCATAACCTTCTGCACTTTTTATTTTGGCTTCAGCTGGTGTACCACAAAATGTATCTTTCTGTCAAGCATGCAAGGTAATCCTTAGACTGAAAACACTACAAAAGAAAGTGAACATTAAATAATTCTCAGGCAAATTGAAAAATCTTTTCTTTCTAGGGAAAGGATAAACTACATTGTTTTTAATCAAGTCCTCAACATAAAAAGCAGAAGTTCTTATACTTTGTTTTCTTAATGCCTGCTGCAGTATCACTTAATTGTATTGTTTTATATGGCTTCTCTGAAAGCTCAGTAGTGTTCGATGTAACCTGTATCCAAAAGAAAAAATACTCAATTTACCACATTTAAAATGAATGGTCAAAACCACCCATCTCTTCCTACCAAATCCCAAAAGGAAAGCCATTGCAACAGCACTTCTCCGTCAGCCACACAGACTGGCTGTGAAACGTTTCATCAAGGACAAGCTGATCAGTTATGCGTGCAAGAAAATGCTTTAAAATCAGTGGAACAAAAACCATTCCCTGGACTCTCCAGCCAAGGACAAGTACATCTGTGCATGTCATTTCAAACTGCTCCTGGAGAAGGGACATCCCTGAAACAATTATTCTGCATGGTAGCTCAGTGGTCCATTTATCATTTGCTAGCATAGTGATAAAGATTTTGAATTAAACACACAGACAGAAATTATCTCATCTCTACAAACTAACAAAATAGGAAGGTTTTCGCCCCTTCAGAATCTGCTCAGAAAGCCACCATATGTGACTCACACAGTTCCTACACAGCTATTTTCTTGTTTGTTGAAACGCACTTGCACAACTAAGCTCAAATGACTAAATAAGAATGGAAACGTTCACAGCTGTTGGCTCCTGCTTTTCTAAGTTTTGCCACTGTCAATCTTTTCCTCTCAAAGAGTCAGAGACAAATAGGGTGGGTCCAAAACCACCTGTTTCCTTATACAACATTTATTTGTTTGCTACCACAGTTAAATTCAAGGGCTAAATTATATATATAAAAAAAATGCAGCATTTTCAGCTAGCAGCACAAATTCATCCTTCAGTAACTTGGACTCTGTATCTAAGTGTGGATACTGACACTTTGGGTAACTACAGCATTTCAGAGAAAATGAACTTCACAGGAATGTGAATTCAGCAAAGGACAAATATTTGACAGTTTAATGGCAATCACCATTTGTTTCAAAGAGAAGTAGGAAACACTGACAGGAACATTCAAAAACGGAGCTGGTTATGAAAGATATCAATACAATGAATAATTTATATTATATCCCTTAAAAGAAACTGGGAAACATTAATTTAATTTTTTTCTTCACAGGTAAATGGAAAGCTTTCTGTGGTCTAAGATTTGCAATTATAAAAGAGATTTAGGTAAATGTCACCAGGTAAAGAAGGAACACATACTTGATAACCCTCAACTTGTGTTAACAATTAAAGGAAAAGAATTTTGATTTGGCTGTTGTTTTTGATGCACACGCTATACTGTCAACAATGTTCTGTACAAATAGTAGCTTTCATGCTGATTTTTCTTAGTGCATAGTAAAGAACATATAAGGGAAATGCTGTTAAGGATAATGCTGGTAGAACTGCCTTAATTTCCCTAAATAAAATAATAAACTTAAAAAAATAAAAATACCATCCCGAAATAAAGTTTTTCATTTTCTCTAAGGCTGCATTACATGAACAAAGACAGAGGAATTAACAAAAATGGTCACCAAACATTAATGCAAAAAGTAAAAGTGGTCCAGATAGGTATGCCCTTATCCACTGTATGATATCTGTAGTCTATTCACTTCTAATTACATTCTTACATTATCCAATACAGAATGCATGTACATCTTGGGCAAAATTAATCTCTTCTCACCCTACACAACCTCACACTGGTTTATGGATCTCCTTTAAAGTCAGACATATATTCTGGTTTTATGCATATATATATATATATATATATATGCATGTATGTGTTAGAAAATAGACTATCTACAAAGAGTTTATGGTTACCCACTCAAAAAAAAACCAGGCTGCGAAACACATGCAAGGAAATGGTTTAAACACACTGCATTCCTCAAACAAGAATGAACATATCCAAGAGCTAAAATCTTCTACTGCATATTCTACTTCTTGGTGCAAAATTTGTGGATTGATCTTCAAGTATCAACTTAACAAAATATCACCTTCTAATTTATTGGAGGTGTTACTCACTTCTCATCCGCAAGTGATCCAACTTACTGTGGTAACACTTGAGTAATTAACGCTTTGCAGTGGTTCAAGTCCATGATCCTGCTTATATATTAGGCTGAAAATTTCCTGTCTATTACTGACAAACCTGGTAAGACCAGTATTCACTAAAATAAATTTAACTCAGAATGGCTAAGGATACAAAACAAAGCAGAAAGGTTACAAAATTCAACCCTACCTCTAATTCTTCCGTGAAAGAGTCCTAGGCTTGATTTTACCTTCCAAATGACAGCCCCTTCTGTACCCTTTCTTTCTTCTTATCACTTGTGGACATTTAACAGAAAGTCTAAAGTCTACACTGATAAAAGCAACACATTCACAACCTGCCTTCCCTCCCATCTGGCACAAAGCAGGATGTATAGAAACCAAAATGAACCTTTCACAGAAGCTGGGAGGTGGGCATAGCCAGAGGGATATTAGATACCATGCTGAGATATAAGGGGAAGCTATCTGGGAGAGGGGTGGGGCTCTTTGTGAAGGGTCTTGGCAGTGAGATAGTTCCATCATATCAGTGTTTTCATTGTATCCTATATCCTGTCTTATTATTATATTCTCCTTTTCTCATGTTGTATTATTAAAATCTGTCCTTACCTCAACTCACGAGGCTACACCCTTTTTCTTTTTTTTTTTATCCTTTTCCCCATCTTACGGGGAGAGGGAGGAAAGGCGGTTGGGGGAGTGGAGGCGGCAACCACCTGGTGGTGGTGGCCCTGACCCAAGACAGGAGCGTAACCAGAGCAACCGATCCAAGCTGGCCAATGGGATATTCCATATCATACAACGTCATGCTCAGTATATAGATGAGGGCTGGTCAGGAAGCCCTCACTCTCTTCTGGGACTGTGGTGATGGCATTTTCTCTCCTCCAGGACCACTAGCCAGGAATGGGCTGGGCCTGGTCAATGGGTGGTGAGCAGTTGCGCTCTGTATCACTCATTTGTACATTCTATTATTATTATTTCAATTTTATTTTATTTCAATTATTAAACTGTTCTTATCTCAGCCCACAAGTGTCCTTACCTTTACCCCTCCGATTCTCTCCTCCATCCCCTGGGATGGGAGAAGGTGAGCAAGCGGCTATGTGGTGTTTGGCCACCATCTGGGTTTAAACCACAACAACACTTCATCTTTTTATCAGCAAAGACTAGGAAGTCCTAAACCATTTGCAGAGCCACAGAATGTGGCTCTTGCTGGAGAAACTCTACAGAGTGATCAGGTATAAAGGTAAAAATCAAAGAACTGAAGAAACACTTTTATTACTTAGAACGTTTAAGACAGTAAGTGGGAGAGCCAGAGTGAAATTTTTGTACTCATATATAGAAAACAGGCCAAAAAAGTGTTAGAAACAGAGATTAATGAAAACCTTTCAGACAAAATATAGTACTGTAACAGATCAAAGTTGATCCATTTTGTAAGTGACCTGTGCTCCTCTTTTTCTATCTCTCCACTTTACAGGATACAAAACTCATTTCACCCCCACATATAGATAAAAAAGAAGACTACCGGAGGACAAGACACTGAGCATGTCTCAAGGCGGTGGTGAGAGAAACGCTGCCCCCCGGTGCTCCCCACCACCCGCAGCAGTACAGCCACTACATGGGAGGTGGCAAACAGCAGATGAGGTTGGACATTTGAACTGTAGCTTGCTACAACAGAACTAGCAAAATTCAACCCTACAAACCTCCACCTACCATCTGGAAAGCAATAAAAATCTCTACACATCATTTCACCTGTGCAGAAAATCCTTCCTGAATCTCCAAACTGGAGATCAGCCTCATCTTCAGGCTCACCAGAGATTGCCTGGCTGTCCTGCCAGGCAGTAAATTGCATAATGCTTCTCCAACGTGCTTCATCGTAAATTTACATACAGGAGCAGGGAAAAACAGCAGGGAAAGTGGCAGCACCCTCCTTCACATATAATAAAACCCTCCTTTTAAATTATGGTGTCTGCATGCTCTCTGCCTGGTGATACACAATGCCACCATTGCACAGCCAGCAATCATTTCTCTCAAGCTGACCTGCAGGAAATGAAGTTTTAGCTCAGACTGCTTATGAGCATCTCTTAAAGAAGTAAAGAATCTAGAAGTGCAAGACAGTGGGACTCAAAGTGCTGTCAGCTTCATGTGGGAACTCAGGACACCAGACATCTCTCAAGTTCAGAACTTTATACGATTAAGCTCAAAGTTTTGCAAAAGCTATGTACCAGTTGTCTGAAAATTAAAAAAAAAAAAACTTCCAGTAAATACACCTTCATATCCTGCTGTGTTAGCCACACAGAGAGTGGCAATGAACATGATACATCTTGAGATTCAGCTCACCACTTGCCTGTACAAATGGAATCACAAACATCAGGATCTAGATCTTCCTGTGTGTATAAAGCTTAAAGTTGTCTCTATTTCTTGTGACATCTTACACATGCATATTTACTGATTACGACCCAAAGAAGTTACAGTCACAGAGCAGTTTCATTTTGTTGACAGTGTCTTCCCATACATGGTCAAAGCAACATGTCGTTCAGGCATACTGGTGGATTTTATGTTTAATACAAAGCAGCCTATGGTAAGCTTGAAAACTTTTATCATCTCTAACTCACAGAGACCTAGGTCTCTTGCTGGCTGACTTATTAACTTTTAAAAACTCCCTAGCGTTTTTTCTTACTGTTCTCCTGCAGGGTACCCTGGAGTGTTGTGTAGGCTATTGCACTTGAATGGAGAAACTGGTCAGTGGGGTCACGGTCTATAAAGGGAAACTCAGCAATGTTCTTGTTTCCCCTCTCTTAATGCTTACTTTTGCAGAACACAACAAAACATGCTATCCTGCTGTCCAGTTTGGCTGAAATTGATCTTTTGGTGATGCATCATCTGTTTGCATAAATTCTGTTTCCAAGGAAATCAGTCTAAAAAGAGCAAGAAAGCCTTAAAAAAAAAAAAAGCACAGGTAATTTATCATAAACCATAAACCCCACTGCATGTCCTGCTTCTCCTTAAGAGAAGATGAAAGAAAAATGAACAAGATGATGAATGACAGCTAATTACATTTATTTTGGAACTACAGAGGTTACTAAGTCAACTGTGGTGGTGACTCCAACACCAGATCTGTACAGCAGCACTCTTAAAGGCTACAGAGACAGGATCATGAGCAAGTACCCTTTACTGCCAGAAATGTTCCAGAAGATGCATGAAAATCCAAATGGAAAAACCCAATACTCGCTATAAATAATAAGAAAAAACTCCCTAACTCTTTTGAGTTTTCTCCCATTGTTCATAAATTGAATATGTACACTGGAAAAAAAACAGGAAAAGAGAACGAGTGAAGAAAAAGGCCAGATATTTTAAATTGTTCCTCCTATTAACAGCATTTCCTGCTTTCCACTTTCACCACACTTGTTTCTCCAACTATTCTGCTTATCCAGCTGTAGGATGTTAAGATTGTATCTTGCAGTTATTATGTTTCAGAGGAAATGCATGGATACACAGTTTTGGGTTTTTTTTCCTATTTAATATGTAAAGATTTTATGGCTTTCAAAAACAAGTAAGACTATTACTAGTCACAAAAAGATGCATCAACCCTGCAAAAACAGTAGCTTCATGGAACAGCTGAGGTTGAACAGCTCCTTCATATGCCTTGAAGTATAAGAGAGCATTTCACATGTTTACACAACATGCCCTTGAGATTTCTTTGTTTTGAAGTACACTAAATTTGAGAGGCATCTATGGCCATAAACAGCTTACCCTGTTGTCAGCCAAATTACGTTACAAGCAATGCACTAATGACAGAAACACTCCTGTTATGTGTGGTGTCCAGTCAATCAAGATCTCTCTTTAAGATGCAAGAAAAATGTCTCAGTGACATTAAGATGATTATTTCTTATTACATTTACTGTAATGTACTGTTCCTTCCTCTTCCCTTATTTCTTACACAATGGCATTAGAGATCAGTCAGAAGGAAGAGCTTGCAGAGGTCAAGCTGTTAAATTCAAACTTTAGTGAGCCAGAAACCACTACCTACAGACAAAAGCTTCTCTGAGGCATTCTTGGCCTCAGCACGTGCTGTAGTCTCTGGGTCACATAAAGTCGAGATACATAAAATGATGCACCTGTATGCTCACATGCAGCAATTTTTATCTAGTCTGTGATTCTTTATCTTTACAGAATTTCAGAAAATAAACATGAGAACTATGGCTCAAGTGGAAAAGTATCACAGTCTGGAGCAGCATAATGAGGTCAAATTCAATCTGGTATGAAGTACACACTACAGAACTCAACCAAGGTCTAAAAGAAATTTAATTCCTTCTGATAGGCCTGGATTTTTCTGGTCCATAGTTCTATACTCCAGCATGGAAAGATGAAATAAAAGCATCACCTTTTCTTCAAAGCAATACTCAGTGGTACATTTTTTTCCCAGAAATCATTAAAATACTACACATAAAAACTGGTTAGTTAATTTGACACAATCAAAACTATATTACATACAATGCTGAAAAATAAAGACTCAACAGTTGATGAGCTTAGCATAACCAAAAAGTAGGTGGGAAGCTGCAAAGACAGTACAAACAGAGCACCAGGCAAATACATCCACTCGGCGGATAAAATGATGCACGCTTCACAGACTACATCCACTAATAATGTCCATGAGAGCAAATAAACACAGATTTTACCATCATATCGGCTGGGAGAATCACATGCTTTCTGAGGAGTTGCCACTCGCAGGAATATCTGTTGCCTCCATGAATGCCGTCGAGTCCTTACAGGGCTGTCCACACCAATGGCCTCCTGGCTGTGTTTGGATTCATAGTTGCTAAAATTGCAGAACACAGAATGGCTTTTGAGTAGGTTACCTGAATCTGTTAGTAAGAATGACACAGCCTTCAGAGAATATAACACAAACGATCATCTAAGTAGTGCAGTGCGCTGTGCACATGCTGAGGCAAGCTCTTAGTGTTAGGTAGTGAAGCTCGCTTTGTGGCAGCAGGCTTATACAAGGCTGCAAACATCACTTAGGTGATGAAAAGGGACTGCCAGCTCTGTGCAATCTGTTTTCTCCAGTTTTCATTAATTTTCAGCCTTCTTTGCAGCAGTGTATTAAACACAATGCATCAAAGACACATACACCATAATGTATCTTTACCATTCTGCTATTTAAATGCAATTTACAAAATCTAGCAATTATTCATAGGAGACACAAAGAACTGCTGATGCCTTTTATCAGTACACATTGAGGAACTTTATAAACAGCAACTGAACTTCCAGCCTTCTGTGAACAGAGTACCCAATATACTCCTTTACAACACAGACTTGGAGCAAAACTTCTAACCTTAGTTCACAAGTCACCAACTGAAATATGCAACAAACTTTGGAAGAGTGTCCAGGGATGTTACTCCTTTGATGCAATCCACAAACTACATACAGAGGTTTTTATTCAGATTATGAAATGAAATAGTGAACAGCAATGCTGTTTTCCTATTAAAAATCTCACAAATAACTTTCACCCATTACATCTTTAAACTATTCATTGCTTTATTCCAGTCACTAGCTAAATGGTTGCGTAAGTCTGTTGAAGCTGAAAGGGATAAATGAACTTCAAATAGCTCTGGCAGCAATTGGGAGGAGCAATTTACAGGCCATCCTCTCCTTCCAATCTGAGGACACTGACATTGCTTAGGATGAACCACGCATACCCTCTTAACTGCAAACTGCTCATACAGTCCTTTGGCAGGAATAATAAAAAAAAATTACATAGATGGAAGTTGCAAGACTTCAACAACATCAAAATGGCTAAGTCCTGCAGTCTTAACGGGAGAGAAGTCTGGGATAGCTCCAACCTTTTGACAGCAATCACATGCAGAATACATGCAAATTAACTGTTGCACAAATCTGGTTTTACAGGAGTGAGAATCATTTGAAATATTTCAGACAAATAAACCTTTGAAAATACAGTTTTACCTCCAGGCTTTAAGAGAGAACCCTACCTTGCTGTGTTCCTAAATTCAGAGGTGTTATTTTCATTTACGGGAGCCAGAAATTTTAAGAAATTTGGCACAGAAGAGGAAGAATGAAGCTTTTTCCTTAAGGCAGTACGGTAGGAGATGCTGAGAGTGCAGTTGAGAAAAGTATAGTTTAGAACAAAGAAGTATAAATTTACAGAAAAAAATTATACATACTGCTAAGTTTCAAACAAAAAGCAGCTAGATCCTGAAGGCCTGCATATCAAGGAAACCAATGTCAAACTGCTAACAATGTGCTACTTTAAAATACATAGTTGTCTGGGCAAACAAAAATGTTCCAATATAAATAAATGTACTTCCAGTAAAGTTATTATTCTTTGTTATATCCCAAGACTTTCAGTGCACGTTTTAAGTAAGTTCCTTTAATGAAATAAGAACTGACACCAACCTTATCATTGCACGTTTACTTAAATATCAGTCTCAACAATTGACTAAGTTTGGGTGAGAAGCCTAGAAAAAGCTGACACATAATCATTGTGCTGACAAATGAAAAATAAGACTGTCAAAAACCACTTTGTAAAGCATTAATAGGGTTTTATTCAGGCAAGTTTGTAACTTTTAACTTAAAAGCTCAGCCTTCTGACTGATCATTTAGGATTGTGGCTCTGTTTATGCAACAGACAGGAGCACTAATCAAATTTTAGCAACAGCTTTCTGGCCAGCATAATTCTGCTCTTTCTTTTCAAATAACAAGCCTCCAACATACTCAGAAGGTTAACAGAAGGAAGTGAGAACAACTTTGATTAGGAGAATTTTCTGCATGGAATTAAAACATAGGAAATTACATGGATGATGATATTAGAAGACCTTTTTCTCAGAAAGTGCACAAAAACAGGTGTATAGAATTTACTCCTGAAAAACTAAGTTTAAGAAAGAACTGCTTCTGAAAAACCATAATGACGTATCTGGAGGGTATTTAGCGCTGTCTACTGAAGATGTGAATGAGATGGGGGGGATACTCTGGTGTACGCACTAGTATGAAGTGAAGCTATTCTTTAGTAGGTGGTGCGGAGCACGAAGAAGATAAGGCTGTAGCATGGTGTGCCCTGCAAACAGGTTTCACTTACAATCGTATGGTAAATCCATCACAACTACATGGTAATTTCACTTTCAGAATATAATTAACTTGGGCAGTTTGACTTTATTGAAGTTCAAAAACAAACAACAAACAGCAACAAAAAAATGCCTGCCAACGGCCAGTGACTGTTGACAGCAATTCCAAGGTCATTTGGTCTCATTAGCCTTTTGAGCTAAAACAAGCAGTTTTAGCTCAAAGGGTTAAGAAGGGATTTCATGGCTAAGATTTTCGGGGAGTTACTTGTTTCAGGTTCTCAGGGACATAATGGGTTAATGCCTGTTTCTCAACATTCTCTGTATGTATTTTTGTTCTAAGAAAGAAGGCACAGAAAGGTATCATTTATATTGCTCTGAGTAGCAAAGACAAATACATAAGCTGGTGCGTTGGGGGTTTTTGTTTGTTCTTGTTTTTTTTTGTTTTGGGGGGAGAGTGGGGTGAGGTGCTTTTTTTGTTGTTTATGTTTTTTGGCTGTTTGTGGGGTTTTTTGTATCAGCTCTCCACAGTCCTGCTATTTCTTGCCCCATTTAGTTAACTTAGTCAATTTGCCTTTAACGTCAGGCACAAAAGAATATTAATATATTTCTGTGTTAGCATGAACAAAGCAGAACAGAACTGAATGATCCAGGAGGAACTGAGTGAGCTGGATCACAGGTTCTTAGCAACTTATCCTTCGTACAATTCAAGCAGTGCTGCTGTCTGCTGCATAACAAGCTGCTTTGGAGCAACTGGCTCTAAAGAAAGCCATGTGTCCATGCATCTGAAAGAATTTTATTTATTAAAACAAAATCATGAAAGTAGAAGCTCTGCATTCAGCAGTGGAGGAGTTAAAGGGTTCCCTCTCCCATAAAAATCTACCACCTTTGGTCTATACTATTTTAACTATTTACACTATGGAGCTTCACAGTTATGACAGGGTAAAACAAACCCTACTCCAAACTATGTACAGGTGTTAGCTCACCTCTTTTGTGCAAAATGCCCACTTTGTTCTCCACTTGGATTATGCCTTAGATATTTTAAAAAGTTGGGTGAAGAGGCCGAGGGATTAAGACGAGGTAGAGTAGGAGAACGTGCAAGTTGACTGGAAGAACTTTGAGATTCGCCGACAGATGTGTTCAAACCATATAGTGGGATTGCAACCAGAGAGATGGAGTTGAAGTAGCACAAAAGAAAAAACACAGTAAGAGAGGAAACGGGGGGGAGGAAGGACATTAAATCCCTTCTCTAGTCTTTGAAAGGGACCACTTTCTTCTCCCTAATATGTACTGCCCCTTGTTATTTATGATAAAGTCAGGCATATGATATAGAGTTCTAATGGATGAGAAGTGAAATGCCACAGGAAGAACTGATTTACACTTTCGAAACAACTTATGAATTGAAGTAAGCTGTTCAAAGACACTTATAAAACATACAAATCTTGTTAAAAGTCTATCATTCTAGTGATTTTTGAGACCATTCAGTATACTTTCCTTCTAAGTTTTCAGTTTCCCCTGGTTCTGTACACTTGCTATGAAAGGAAGCAGCAATGATTTATTTTTATCTTTAGTTATGGGAGAAGCACACATACTCAGGTCTTTAAAAATTACATGATCAAACTCAAATAGAAATAAGCAGGGAAATTAAAAACATACTTAATTTCTAGCTGCATTCCTATAGTAAGATAAGAACTGATTGAACAAGCAGCTACAAGCATCAGGGCAACTCTTAAGAAGACAACAGACCAACAACACAAGTCCTAAAGTGCACTACAAAAACATTCTGGTATTTTAGAACTAAAAAGGTTCAAAGAAGGGACAAAAAGGCAACCCAGGTTATGTTTCCATTCCAGTACTATAATTCTCCTTTTTTCACTGTCATCACCTATTTCAGGCATGTTCATTTACTGACCTGCCTCCTGCAGGGAAAAATGAGCTGGAACACATACAGATATCCTACTGTCTAACTTGTATAAACAAGCAGTTTTGGCAATAAAACAGAAGCCTACAGACAGAACTGTTTCCACGGTAATTGGAAAAAGCCAGATAGAGGGAGGGAAGAAAACTGCCATAAAGAGGAAACTTTACAGATACAGAAGCAGGCTTTTGAAGGATAGCCTGAAGAATACTATCATGAAGGCAAGCAGTAGCTTGTTTTTGCGAGTAAAATCTACATAGGCTTATTGGAAAGCTAGACAGGAGCCTCACCTCTATCAACAATTGGGCTATTTATGTCAGTTTAGTGTGTTATTTTAAAGTCTCACATGACTTCACCAACTAGTAAGGTTTTCAGCATCACAGATGCTACTGGATTTTTCTCTATAAACAGACAAGGAGTAGCATTTATCTATACTGCTTGCAGATCAAAACAACAAAAATTAACGAAGACTGCTTGCAAAAATGTAATTGAACCCTTTAGGAACAATCCTATGTTGTGTTTACACTTAGTTTTGTGACACATACTGTATAACTACACATCTCATGTTTTCTCTCCCCTGTGGGGCACACAGGGCTAAGTGTTTTTAAACAGAATAGCTACAAACCTCCAAAAAGTGACACACTGCTGCTATACATTTCTTACCCATTAAGAGGACATAACCTGGTATGCAATTATCATCCCCAAGTATGTCCCCAACAAACAAAATCATAGCCTGCTTTTAGTAAGTCTTACTTTCTTTTGTGAGGAGTCTCTGTGCTCACTGAGTGATACCTCATAAGTTTCCTCTGGGGAACAGAAGGCGATGCTTCAACAGGTAGCAGAGATTCCTGACTTTCTGTTGGCAAATGACTCAGGGTGTTTGCTCGCCTCCGAAAGCTTTGCTGAGGTAACGTAACAGACTGCTCAATAGGAGAACCATCTGCATTGCTGGAGACATCACCCACTGATCCACTAGTCTTGGCAGCATTCTCTGTAGGAAGCATAGGAAGTCTGTCTTTCTCCTTTTCGTACAACGGTGGTTCCTAGCAGTGCAAAAAATAGGGTAATCAATATTTGTGTTTAAAAATCAACCTTTGAGGTTGCAGTCCCATGTCATTATTCACATCCCACATTCCAGAGACCTGCTTTGAACTTGTGTTTTATCATGATAGCTGAAAGGAATCTTTGATGTTTTATGTCTTTGTTATTAATCAGTTAGGTCAATAAATCACAGTCTCCGTTCTACAGAGAAAAAGCAATTTTGAGAGTAATTGTATTTTACACTATGTTGAGTACAACTCGGAAGAAATGGCGCCAGAACAGAACAGAAGGGTCAGGTTTGGGCAACAGTGACAGCAATTAAAAGGGTGGCATTTCAGAGCACCATATATTCATCACCCTATCTAACAATATAATGTTCCTCTTGTGTATCTGAAGATTCAGACAAAGGACTTTAATCCTATGGCTAGATGCCTGTTTCAGTCCAAAACCACACATTCATTCTTCATCCTCCATCTCATGTGTTGCCCGCAGAGTCGGCCATGCCTTCAAAATCATAAGCACAAAAAGCAGACTCTTGATTAGCTGAAGTCAGGAGTCCATGGGTGACTAGGCACTAGAGTAGAACCAATAGCTGTAGCCAAGTCTGCAGAGTGCTAGATTCCCTCCAGGGAAGAGGACTGGCTTTTTCTAGGCTGTTTGCTTACATTGTTTTATTCAGATGAAAAGCTTTCTAACCACACAAAGGCAGAACTTACTCTGTTTCTTGTTTTAGTTTTAAGTTTCTTACTTAGACAATCCTGCATTCACAGTATGTATTTCACAACTGAAACCAACCAGATTAGGATCAGCAGCATGGTAATTATTGCATTTGTTTTGCTGCACATTGTTGCAAGATTCACACGACATTATATAGTATTTTATTTCACATATATAGACTCGCACAATAAGATACATACATACAAAACATATGCTTATATACAGTACAAGGCATTTCTAATTCAAATGGAGCCCGATTGCACTGCTTTTTTATAGCATGAAGAACAGAATGAAAGGCATGAAAGCAACTTGAAAATTCTGGAGAACAGAAACCCTAACGACCAGGTGACCATCTAGTGGATGAAGGAAAGGCCGTGGATGTTGTCTACTTGGACTTTTAGCAAGACCTTCAACACCATGTCCCATAGTATTCTCCTAGAAAAGCTAGTGGCTCGCGGCTTAGACAGGAACACCCTTTGCTGGATAAAAAACTGGCTGGATGGCCGAGCCCAGAGAGTCGTGGTGAATGGAGTTAAGTCCAGGTGGCAGCCGGTCACCAGTGGTGCTCCCCAGGGATCGGTTTTGGGGCCTGTCCTGTTTAACATCTTTATCAATGACCTGGATGAGGGGATGGAGTGCTCCCTCAGTA
>VZTO01017862.1:3531-51824 GCA_013400615.1 Syrrhaptes paradoxus
TGAGGAAGAAATGTTTTCCTGTGCGGGGGGTGAGGCAGTGGCCCAGGGTGCCCAGAGAAGCTGTGGATGCCCCATCCCTGGAGGGGTTCAAGGCCAGGCTGGATGAGGCTTTGGGCAACCTGGGCTAGTGGGAGGTGTCCCTGCCCATGGCAGGGGGTGGCACTGCATTGGGAAGTCTAAAAGGGCTGTGGGGAGGAAAAAAAATATCACAACCCTGACTGATAGGCACATTGGCAAATGGGAAAAAAAAATAAAAAGAAAGCAGCCCCGCACAAATGCACAAATGAAGCTTTACCCTTGTCGGAGCATCCAAAAGCTCCAGCTCATTCAAGGAGGAGATCAAGTTTACCTGCTGAAGAAGTCCCCACGAGAGGGCATTGCTGCAGTGGCTCTGTGCAGGACCCTGCGTTTCCCTGCTGCCGTAACCCCTCTGCACGATGGAGATGGTGGTTGCAGTCTCCCCACACTGCCTGGACCTTGGGGCTTTTCAGGGCCACAGGCTGGATCTGCATCCATCCGTTCGGCATGGAGTCCTTCCACCCCTCTCCATCGCTGACATTAGCACATCCTCCTCAGGCTCAGCAGATGCTGGGATCGAGCCCGAATGTTCATACTGCCCTGCTCTCATTTTGGGCAGGACAGACTGAACAGGAGTGGGAGCAAACATTTCACTAACAACACACATGCATGGAGGGGAGGGGGTGTCCCCTAGCTTGGTGGCATTTCGCTTGCTGTCCTCTCCATGCTCCCAGGTTATTTGGCAGTGGGACAGGACCATAGGTGGGGGCCCAGCACCTCCTGGCACCTCCCAGTTCCACTGGCACTTCTGCCAAGTGCCCCACGGTGCTGGTGTGCTGGGTGGCACTGGGACAGTCACCGCATGCACTTGCTATTGTGGGAAGTGTCACCCAGGCAGGTTTTTATTGGAATTCCCATAATTCATGTGTTTCTGCCCTGAATCCCGGCCAGCACCTCGCCAGGGCTTACGTTTCCCTTTGCCATAGCTGTTGGAGCTTGATGGCGTGGGACTGTGAGCTGGGAGGAGTGGAGGTGACAAGTGTCACATCGGGAGCTGTGCCCCTTCCTGCCACGCTCTGGGGCATCCCCAGAACCCCTCAGCCTCTGCTGTGGCTCAGAGGTCAGCCCCAGGGTCTGTTCAGCAGCTTTGCACTGTGCCAGGGATGGGCATTAGCTGCTCATAGGGACCAGCAAGAAACTCTGAGTGTCACCAGAGGGATGGGCAAGGCTCCATGGTTTGGGTCCCTGCTCTGCCCTAGTGGGGTCTGAGCCTCCCACTGCTCTCACAAGGGAGGGTCATGCATTTTCCTAAGGACGTGTTTTGAGATTTCTATAGAATGCCAGGATGGTTTGGGTGGGAAGGGACCTTAAAGCCCATCCAGTGCCACCCCCTGCCATGGGCAGGGACACCTCCCACTAGCCCAGGTTGCCCAAAGCCTCATCCAGCCTGGCCTTGAGAAAAGCCTTGCCTTCAGAAAAACAGGCAGCAAGAATGACCCACCTATATCAGGGAGTTGGAACCCCATGATCTTTAAGGTCCCTTCCACCCCAAACCATTGTGGCTCTATGACATACCCAATCCATTTTGAAGGGCCAACACAAGGCACAAGACAAGCCCCAGCATGAGCCTTCCCCCAGCACAGACACCTGCCCCCAGCACCTCGTACCTGTTCCTGCAGTTACGGATCCCACACCCTCCGCTGCTTCTGGTGGTGACATTTCCAAGGCTGTGTCCTTTGCATGGTTGGGATCATCTCTGTCCATCCAGGAGCTCCAAAACCGATGAAAACTTTGCAAAGCTGAAGTCGTCATGGAGCAGATGCCATTTATTTGTTTGTTTGCAGACACGGAGAAACGATGCGATGCTATTAGCATTTCAAGTCCTCAGCCGTGCGTGCACGGAAATAGCAGCACACGTCTCCCTCTGTTGAACCCAGCGGGAGAGCAAGGGCTGCGGTAATGGGGAGGTGATGGAGAGGTGGCTGCACAGGGGGGATCGCAGGGGGAGCAGTGTCCTGGCCGGCAGTGAACATGTTCCCCCACATGCCAAGGCCACTGCCTCTTCCCATCCCATATCGGAGCCAAACTGGGGGTCCTGAAGTGCAGGGAGGGGAGGACAGTGGGATCAGGAGGCAGGGGAAGGGGCACTCCTCATCCCATGTGCAGTGTTCCTTAGGGGGGAGATTTGAGAGGGACTGATAACTTTGTGAGGTTTACACCAGCAAGCAGAGTTTGGGGGTGAGGGGGGGGACGGACACACCTCCCAGTCTCTAACCCGTCTCAGCATCACCCAGGCTGACCCAGGCTGCTTCAGCAGAGGTTTCCTTGCCATCCGAACCCCTTTGGGTCTCCATCATCCCTTCCCTCTGGTGTAACTCAAAGCCTATCTCTGCCCCCCCTTTCCCACTTCTAAGGGACGCAGCTATTTCCGTATTACAGGAAGTTTTAGGAGCAGAATCCATTAGGGGCTCATTTACAGCCGTGCCCTTAGGCGGACGCAAACCTCTCTTCGCTGAGATGATAGACTCATCCATCAACCGACTTCATCGCCGCCCTGCTCTGTCTGGAAACAGCGTTTCTGAGCACAAGCACCTCACACCAGCCTGCGCCTGTCTTCTCACTCTCTTGGCAGCCTGGAGATGCTCAAGTACTCCTGGACCCCTGTGACCGACGGTCCCTGGAGAAAACCCCCACGGCACCGTGCCCACGTGCCCCACCGCTGTGCTGAAGGAGAGGGTTTCTCTCCCACGTGCTCATCTGCAGCTTTTGAAATGTGTGGGCTGTATCCTTGCAGCCAGATCACAGGGATGAAGTTTGAGCATCTCTGAGACAAGGGGGAAAAACCCAAATTGTGTCCAAACCTGGGGCTGTGGCTTGCCTGCCTGCAAGGAACAAGCAACAAAAAGTCAGATCCAATCTGAATTTCTCCATCTCTAATCATTTAGCAGCACTCGTGTGTGATAAGGATATGAGAGCTTCCTGGATCAGATCAAAAGTCCATCCAGGGCTGGTCTCCTGTTCAGCCAGCGTGGGAACAGGACAGACCCATAAACCTTTCCTGATTCCGACAATCTGCAGCTCGCGGCCTTCCTGAGCCAGAAGATGTATCTGGATGTAATCTGTATTTAAAAGCCCTTGATGGCCCTTTTCTGTATGTATTTGTCTAATGACTTTTCAAACTCATTTCTGCTTTTGGTCTGCACTGGTCTCGGCAGTGAGTTTCACAATTGAATTGGGCATTGTCTGAAAAAGTCCTTCCTCCATAAAGTTATCTTGGATTTCATCTCTTGCTGGCCTCAATCTGAACTCAAATCTCTCTTGAACCTCTGCGAGGATGTGCACGTCATGCCTCGCCAAGGGCTGGTGTGTGGCGGGGTCAGGGTGCCCGAGAGATGCACGAGGAGCTCTTGGTGTCCTTGGGGTCATCAGTGCTCATAATGTGCCTCCTGTCCCTAAAATCTCCCTAATTCTGGGTAAGTGGGTCCACCATCCCAAAGAACTGCACTTCTCCTAAGCTCTCCCATCACTACCAGCTTACTCGAAATCTCTTTCCATCCGCTGATCTAATGGGACAGAAAATTGTATTTTCTTCCAGAGATGGAGAAACTAATACAATGAAGTTACATTTTTCAAAGCCGTGCATCAAAAGGGGAGCTTGTATGTCCCTAACAAGACATGGACAGCAAGCCAACCCTTTCCAGAGGCTGGTGTCCTCAGCCCATCAGGCTGGTTACAGACTGAGCTGGATTTGACAACGTCAGCCTGGCTTTCCAAAGCTTCCACCAGGCTTGTAGTAAAGCAAAAAAATAAATCACAACTCTCTCAAATGCTGTTCTCAGTCAGAAATGCTTGTGCATTTGTCCAAACAACTCCATCCCCTTTCCCCTGGGTATCTCCAAAGGAAACTTCATCACCGGGAAGCCTCAGCATGTGTGACATCTTTTGCTGACACAGCCCTGACCACGATTTGGCCACAAACACAGTTTCAGTGCTGAACGGCGATGCTTTCCTTTAGCGGTGCTCCCTCCACATACCCCAGATGGTGACAATGTTCCTTCGGGTGGTTTCTGAAGTAGATGACAAGAAAGGAAGGATTGGGAGGAATAAAAAGAAAGTTCCCAACAGCGAGAGGGATCAGCGCACACCTCCGTTCTCCCGATGCTAAACGCTGCTGACACAGGCCCTGCGCTGCACAAATCTGTGCCTTCCTTTAAATTAGCAATTGCACAGACACAGTAGGAGCTTGCATAAGAATTGTCCATAAAGGGAAAAGAGTCACAATATCAGCCTAGCATGAAACCCTGGTTTCTGCTTTTTAATTAAGATTTCAAGCTTGTGTCTCCCCTGAGGTGCTGCGGAAGGTTTTTGCCAGATACAATAAGCAGCCGGGGTCCCTCTTAGCAAATTGGCTTTTCATGGGATCCTAGCTCTGCTCACAGACCCTTTCGAGCCCAATTCTCGGTGCCAAAGTTGGTGTACAGCACCCACAAGCAGCTGAAGCCCAGAAGCTGGGCGCTGGGACCCCATCCTTGCAGGCTTGGGTCCGTTTGTGCCTCCCCTTTCTCAGCAGAGTCATGCAGGGGAAGAAACAGTGAGTTTGGTACACATCCCTCTTATCTTAGGATGACATTTCCAGCATGAATACCCGTGTTTATATATTTTAAAAACCATTCTCCACTCTTCCATGGTCTCTTAGTGTTCTTTTGGAGCTTCTCTTTCCCTCGCTGCTCCTCCCTGCCACGCGTCCCCGCGGCTGGAAGGTGAAAGCAAAGAGACATGAACAATCAAACGAGTTGTCTGCCAGCATTAAAGGCAGATGTTGGTATTTGCAGTTGTCCTGGTCCATTCCTCCATCCCAACGCTATTCCCCCACCTGTCATTTCAGAGCAGAGCCCAGTGGATCACGAACACCTCAAAGATGAAGCAGTGGGAAAACCAGGGCTCCCTGCAGAGTGCCGAAATAACCTCGCAGACACCGGGGTCACAACCAGAAATCCCCGACTCCCTCCCTCCTACATCACTGCCAATTTGGGATTCATTTAGGAGGAAACAGAGACACCGCGGGGACCCCAGAGCAGCCCTCCCCTGGCGAGCGCGGTTTCAGATGTGTCGGCACATGTTGCTGGGCGCATCCATCATCCCCATTAACGCTGCCCCTCCGATGGCAAACCGTTCCTGAGCAAACACGAGCTCGTGTCTAGCAAACAGCGGGTCTATCCCTGCCTGTCCCTGCCTCCCCACAGGCAGCACAAGATCCAACCCAGGCGATCCCCCAGGACAGGGACGTGCAGTTGCATGGGGACAGCTGCAGGGAGTCCCCATCAGAGACCTGCAACGTAAAGGGAGAGGGACACCACTGAGCCCCACATCCCGCTGCTGCCTGTCACCGTACAGAGGGGACAGCGAGGAAGATGGCACTGGCAGCATCTCGAAAGGTTTCACAATTGCTCCCGTAAAGCATTTAATGTGCGATAAAAACAGCAAGTGAGTTATCAAGGGCTGGTGTGGAGAAGGAAGCTAATGCCTTGCCCTGCAGATGTTCATAAAATATTAAGTAACTTTAAAAAGAGGAGGGAAAGGATGCAGTTCAACAGACTGCTGTTACAAGCATGTCCACCCTGCCAAGCAGGCAGCGAAAATGCAGAATTTCTTTAGGACTCATTAACTCCCATGCCAGCGTTAATGGTCCTGCGGCCGTTCATTCCTCTTCCTCCGCACCACGCAAACGGCTTTATTTAGAAGCTGAGATTGGAGCCCAACTCCACGAATAACATTCGCCTGGATGTAATTAGGCATCAGCAGAGCAAAACTCCCCAGCCGAGGGAGAGTGGAAATCCAGGTCAGGCACTTCTCTGCCCGCAGCTACCTTCCACCCAGCTTGAAAATAAATGAATTTGGGGAATTTGATACCGTGGCGTGGACTTTTCAAGTTCCCATGTTTAATTGGGGGATGGAGGTAAACTCTGTAGGAAGTTTCTTTGGAAGAAATGAGTTAACTGTCATGGAGAAGGACCAATTTAAACCAGAGCCACCTGGGGAAGACCTGCCCAGCTCCTCGTCCCATCCTCCCGATGGATTTACACTGGGGCTTGTTCAGGCACGCATTTCTCCATTCCCCTGCTCCCCCCCATCCCATTTCCAGGGGCAAGCAGCAGAGGGTAGACCTGGCAGCCAGTGGTGGGACAGCTCTGGGCAGGGCTGTGCTGCCAGATCCAAGCAGGGAGGAAGGCTGAAGAGCACCCACCTTCAGTAAATGAGTAAATAGCAGGAGATTTCCAGGCTGGGGTAGGAAAAGGTCTCCTGGGAGCAGTCAGGAACCAGGAGTGATGCTGTCTGTCTTGTTGCAGCTCAAAGTGAACCCGATCTGTCAAGGCTGGGTGAGAGAAAGGAGCAAATCAGAGCATCGTCACAGTGACTCGAAGACAAGAAGCAATAAAAATCCCAAACTGATGTTTTGACATTTGCTTGTCCCAAATGAGGACAGAAAATTCAAAACATGCAGGAAAAAAAAAAAAAGGTAGAACTGGCATCCCAATCAATTTCCATTTGGCTATGTCAAAACAAGTTCCCTTTGGCACAACAAGACACCAACCTGCCTCTGCCCACGCTGCCATTCAGCCCAGGAAGGCTGTGGGACAGACACCAAGGCTGGGCTGGTACCCTGGGAGCCTGAACCACGGAGGAAAAATAATCCACTGGAGCCTTTAGCCAAAGAGGAGCTGGTGGTCTGGAGCATCCCCCTTGGGACACGTAAATACCCAAGTTCTCATTTGGTTGCAATACAAATAATGAGGAGAAAAGCATTTTGATAGGAATAAAATCCATTGTTTAGATTGAAAAGATTCAATTTTTATATGTATGTGTGTGTGTTTTAGTGAAAATTAATTAATTGTCAAAAAAAAAGGAGTTCTTCTGAATTAAGGCTCATTAGTTTAAAAAATGTTAAAAGGCAGAACACCAGGTGTTGTGCAGAGGTTTCTTTGTTCGTTGTCACAATTCAACATGAAGTTGCAAAATACTTTGACTAAATCCCTTCTGATTTTTTCTGTCAGAAACATTCCAGGTGACAATTTTTACCCAGAAAGCTCCACTTGTGGCAACTCAGACAAAACAGTTTAACATCAGCCTAGAGGGAATGATTTCATTCTTGCCTTCCTGAAGAAAAGAAATGAACACTTCCAACAAAATTGACACTTATGGGGGAGATATTTTGCAGAAATCTCATTTTTTTTCTTTACAGAAACCCAGTAGAACAAGGATGTTTTCATGGAAAAATCTCAAATTCAATGTATCGCATGACCTCACCTAAAGCTTGCCCTCCCCAGCCTAAAGCATCTGGTTTGAAGTGTCGGACCAACGTTTCCAAATGCAGGCGCCGAGGTGAATGCACAAAACCATTTGCAGACTCCAGAAATCTGGAGGCAGTGTTCAGCTGCTGGTACCCAAGTGAGGACTCAGGCACCAAAACCAAAGGGCTGGTGTAATCCCACATGTGTTTCCTGACGTTGATGGAGTGGCGTTAATTTAGAGCAGCCCAGAGCCTGGCCCGGAGCCCTTCGTCGTGCTCCTCACTGAGCACTAGCTTGGGGTAAATCTTGTGCTGTCCCCTCCGGATGTCCCTCCCCGTCTCCAGGAGGGGTTATTTGCTCAGATGGGATGGAGAGAGATGTCTGAACATCTGCGCCAGCTGCAGATTTGCAGCAGGGAGGAGCATCTCCATGCTAAGGCTGGTTTGTGCTCTGAGCACAACCACAGATCTTGGCTCCCCGGACCACTGGGAGCTGTCAGACTCGGAGCCAGACTTCACGTGCTGGGAGGAACCAAATTGCACATCTCAGTGTCTTACCATTATTATTATTATATGAGCTAGAAACCCCAAGCATGCCCCTGCAGCAATGTACTGTGAAAAAAAAAAAAAGGCATAAAAATATAATCATGGTCTTTCCAGACAGGGTTTACATTTTTCTTGGCTAATGGCCCAGCCCATGATTCAGGTTGAGCCAAATCCTAAATTCTAAGAAAAACTCCAGCATCCCCCCTTCTGTTTGAAGGGAAACTGCCAACACGTCTCACCAACAATCGTCTGCATCTAAGGAGAGACATTCAAATTTATGAAGGGAGGCAGACAGCCAAGTCCCATTGATCTTCAACGAAAATCCTTCAGTGAAAAATCCCTCATCCCCTGTCACCGGTGCGAAGAGCGGAGCTTTGCCTGTGCAGCCTGGTTTGTTCTACGGCGCTCATCATCCCCGGGTCTGAATTCCTATTGCTATCCTATTATTATCTCTGATTAAGCAGGCTGGAAGAGGAAATTAGGCAATTCCTGTGTACTCTTAGGCGTGCAGTGATGTGCCTTGACAAGCTCTGTTTAACCCATTTGTTACCTTCAAAATAAAGTTCCCGGGGGGGGGGCTTCCCCACTGGACTGAGGTCCCCCCTCCTGAACTCAGGCACATCCCAAGTGGGTCAGCGTAACGACTCACTTTCAGCATTTAAAACCAGCCCTATAAAGCCCTAAATGACTTTCTAACGGTGCAGTAAACTCGTCAGAACATAATCAATGCACATTAACAAAGCGCTGGGAAGCCAAGAAGTTCGTGGGGGTGTAAAGCACACGCCATGAATCTTTCCCGTGTTGTTGCACCAGGCAGGAACCTCCAGCTCCCTCACTGTGTTTGACATCTATAGATGGGAAATATTTTCTGAAACCATTCAGAGGCTACCTTGGGTTTTCAAAGAGGTCTATTGGAGCAGAAAGGTCTAGGACTGATTTTTTTTTTTAAGGTATATAAATGCCTTAAGATTCAGGTGCATACAAAAAGGGATTTTCACAAATGTCAGAGAACCTGGCGTTGAAGGGACCTCTGGAGGTCCCCCAATCTGACCTCCTTCAGCTAGCTTCACTGTTAGCTCAGGACCTTGTCCCGTCAACTTCTGAATGTCTCCAGGGATGGTGGCTCCACCACCTCTCTCAGGGACATGCCCCAGGGCCGCACAACCCTGCAGGGAAGAGGTCTTGGCAGGGTCCACCACATGCTACGGCAGCCAAAGGATGCCCAAAGAGCCTGGGCTTAGTCCACTCCATCTCCCGGGTCTCCCCACGCCAGAGGACTTGTCACTGCGTGACATGCTGGGCAAGAAAGTACTTAAAAGACCTGCTTGGTTTTTTTTTCTTTTTTCTCTGTGTGTCAGCAAAATTCTCCACTTTTCAACTCATTGTATGAGTTTTACACCTTAAGGGGAAAATGGGCCCTCCTCTCAAACCTTGGATGGGTTTCATTCCTCCTCACTTGGGCACAGGGAAGTGAAGCACTTAAAGTTCCACACCTTCAGCTCTCTCCATCATCCTTATGGAGAAAAAAAAAATTAAAAAAAACAAAACACACAATTATCTCATACTGCAGTCAGCTCTAAGGCAAACACTGGGCTGCGGGAACTGACTGAACTAGCTCAGACTTGAACACATATCAGTGTTTCAGGTTGGGCCAGACAAAACCTGCCCCTGGACCACCGTCAAGCCCCGAGCTCCAACGAAGGTCTCCAGTCGTCTCATTACCAACGTTGTTACGGGATCTAGAGGTCCTGGTTAGACTCAGCACCCTGTTGTGCTAGGAGCTGCACGCAGACCCGGAGCCAAGTCCTGGCCCAAAATAAGACCTCAATAAAAACAGACAAGACAGATGGAGGTGCAGATTTATGGAAAGCCGCACAGCGGGTCGGAAGCAGAGTTGAAATGAGAGCAGAGGCAAGGAGCAGGTCTGAGATCCCTCAATTAATGCTTTTGCTTTGGCACTAAGGCACAAACCATACAGTTCAAATTGCTGCAGCCCAGATGGTCTGACCACCTTGAATTCAGAACCCAGAAAGCTCCAAAGGCCGTGCTGGAGATGGCCAGTACATAGCCTGAATGCCTGAAAACAGCTTCAGCCTCAAACTGCTTCTCCCAAGACCCACAATTCATTAATGTCTCTGGTTTTCTGCCTCCCACGACAATTTTCTCTGAAGCTGGGCATCCTCCCCAACTCCCACAGCTTTCCCTGGGCTCTGACTCATTGCACTAACCTTTTCCCAAACCCTCCTGCCTTTGGCAATCAAGACGTGTTGCCGTTGCATCATTAGTGGTAATAGCAGGTAGTGTTACCGATAGACGTCATTAATTATTAGATCAGCGATCACGCTAAGTATGCTTTGTGTTCATTTTTACAGTGCCATGTTTGTGTTAATATAATACTTATAAACAGTATTAATAGTAATTGCATCAATAATAATAATACCGCCGTTGTGAAATGTTTATATAGCATCCATCTGCTCGGAGATCCACAGCGATAGATAACGCTGCAGCCATCTGGCATCGCTGGGTGCGCTCGGCTCACACTTATCAGGATGGCAAATCAGGCAGCCGGCTCCATCCCAGAAGCTCCCACTGGTCCTGACTTGCCAGCAGCCGTAATTCACCTCGAAACTGCAGCCGCTCCTGGAGGAGAAGATGGGAACCCACAGGAAAAAGTCGGGAGCACCAAGACGTAAAGCAAGAGAGCTTCTTACTGCAGCGTGCAAAGAGGGGAATCTGCAAAACCCCGGTGAAATAAGGAAAGAAAACATCATTGCAAAGCACAGCTACGTTCAGAGCTGTTCTCATTTGGGTTTTAATTGCTTTTAAAAGCAGCACATGCATGGCTTTGGCTTTGAAAGGAATCCCTCTTTTCCTGGGCCGGTGGGTACTGCGCTAATGAGGTCCTTGACGCAAACACAGCACCCCACTGATGCTATTGCCAAGGCTGGATTTAATCCCTGGAAAACATCTTGTGACATCTACATGTCACCTGCCTCTGTGCAGGTGCCCCCATCACTGATGGAAAATTCCCAGCCCCTGGCAGCTGGAGACACTTCATGATCAGCTGGGCACCCACTTTTGATAATCTCAACCCACAGAGAGCCCACAGCAAAGCCCAAGCAGAGCCTTCCTGCCAGGTGGGAAGAAAATCTCTGCATCAGGAGCTCCACGGGATTTGCCCATGAAGAAATCTAAAGCAGAACAGTTCGATTCCAACACAGACAATTATCAACATCAGTGAAAATGGCAAGAATCAGCACCAGAAGGCTTATATTTACAAACCTCACATAAATTCCTCTTATACCCTCTTGGAGGTTTTTTTTTACAAGATTTTGGGGTTTCCACAAGAATTTATGGTTTAAATCCAAGAAAGACCTTTGCTTTTCTTGTTAGAAATGGCATTTGGAGGTCAAAGGGTTAGTTCCAAGACAATTATCTTTCAAATATTCTCATCAAAAAAGTAAGAAGATGCAGGCAAGCTGGCATTTTTCTTTCTAGAAAGAACAGTTTTGACCACGCCATCTTTTTCCGATGGGGATATCTTTCTTTCGAAAGTACGTCTCGTTCTCTCAGCCACGTTCCTAAACGCAGCACGTTCAGGGAAAGCGGCAAGACACGACTCGTCCCCACTCACCAGACACACAAAGGTTCTCCAGCTAAAATTAGGTGAAATAATGACACATATAAAGAAAGGAAAAAAAAAGTTTCAAATAAACTCTCCATTTTTCCGCTCCTCCCCGCTCAACTGCGAGCTCTTCAAAGTTTCTCCTCTCGTTGAGTTGAGTCATTAGTCTTCAGATAAGTGATGCTTGAGCCTTTGCTTGAGCCTTTGATTAAAATTACTGGGGAGCGTCTCTGCATGATTAAAGAGAGATAACACAATAAAAGGAAGAGGACTTTACACCATTATTATGGCAAATAAGTGCAATTCCCAACCTGAGAGCTGCATCAACTTGTCTAATGTAATAAATGCTTCCCCTGTTGGAAACGTGTCAAATTAGACTTGGAGATGGCAGCCGTTGGTTTGCAAAGCCTCAAAGTTTTACGGGGTGCTGTGTGACTGCGAGCTTAAGGTGACGAAGAGCTGGAAGGTGACACTGCCCCATCAGGCAGGGGACAGAGGGACTGACACGGGCTTGTTAGTGGCTGGCACACACCGGAGCAGCGTCCGTCACCTCCAAGAGGCAGGAGAGGGTGCAGACAGACACAGAGATGCATGATGCTGGAAGAAGGAGTCTGGAAGGGTCAAGGGATGGATTTGGGATCCAGGAGAGGCAGGTTGGGTCTGACCCGTGCAGCAATGCACTCACATGTGCGAAGGTTTGCCCAAGGCAGAGCCACCAGCCACAGGGTCCGTGCAGCGAGCATCTCCGGGAGCTTGGTCACACAGCAGGGGAAACACCTTTGTCTAGAGAAAAAGAATCATTTCCAATCTTACCCAAAATAGCTGTTCTGAGGGGGGGAAAAAAAAAAGTCATTTTTAGTCCAAAGAGAATGTCTACCCAATAATTTATTGCAGAAGAGGTACACGATCTGACTCCCTGATGTAGACAAGCCATGAGACAAGCTCTCCTAGAAGAAAGGATCATTCATCCCCTCCCCAGGCATGAAGTGGGGCTATATTCTGTAACTTGAGGAGTGAAGATAATATACTGCTGGTGGCTTGTGAAAGTGTAGACAGATAGCTCACGGAAACATCCTATTTGTAGCTTAAAATACACCAGTTCATCATGCAAATGATATGTCAACAGAATAGCTGTACTTGGCAATATTTCCCGGAGTAAATTAAGCAGTTAAACATGCCATGTGTAATATTAAGGAGGTTACGTGTTACATAGAATAAGCAGACGAAGCCAAGTTGTCAGGAAGCCAGGTTTCCTCCGAAATCTGAAATTCAACTCAAAGGAACCACGGTGCGGGCATCTTCCCACTGGAGCAAGGCAGAGAGGGGGAGGTTTGGAAACAACCAAGCTGTGTTTCTGCCAAGACACCTCGAGGTGACGTGGTCCCATGGTGACTATCCAGGAGATGAACGCTCCAGTCCCAGCTCCCCAGTTGGTATTTCAAGAGCCGGTGCACACTGAGGGCTCATGTTGTGCATTTTTCACAGCTTGAGCTCCGTACGCCTGGGAACTATTTGCAAGGGTCAAAATAATGCATGAGCCAATCTTCCCAAGGCTTTTCGCTTCCTGGAGGGTGGAAATACCAGGCAAGGGAGGGGAAGAAAAAAATTAAAAAAAAAGAGTGCTCTTGGATTATTTCAGCTCCACAAATTGCTCCTTGAGGCAAGTAAATGTTGTAAAAAACATACAGAAATATTCAGATTCAAGTTTAACCAAATACCAGGACATTTGGATTTATTCAAGTGTCAGCAGCCCCCAAGCTTTGCTAGTTATTTCAGGCTCCCTTACATCAGCAAATGTTTTCTTTTTCACAGAAACTCAAAGTCCAACCTGGGGGCTCACAGGGCCCAAAAAAGAGTGAAATAAAAACATTCCCTGCCTGCCCCGTGAACCAGCTCATTACACTCCAGCCCTCACACTGCTCTCCAAAGCGAAAACAGCTCCGGTGATTTATGGAGAATCAAAGCTAAAATCCCGTTTGTTTACAGACACGACGCTTGGCTTCAGGGTGTTGTTTGAAAGGGATGCAATGGAGCCAGACATGGAGACGAGCACTCGTCAGTCCCACCTTGCCTGGGATGCTCGTCCCACCTAGACCCCAGCCCTCCTCCAGCACCTCCAGCCTCTCCCAGCTCCCCTAACCCATTCGACACCCAATGTCTTCATGGACACCTTATTTTGAAGGGAAAGCTCTCGCCTGACTTATGCTCCAAATTTCAAAACTTCTGTGAGCCTTTAGGCTAGGATTTTTCACACATCCTAAAAAAAAAAAAAAATCATCCCTCCCTCTGCAGACATGTGTGCACATTCCTCATGGTCTGCTTCCCCTCAGGGCCCCACGGGCCCAAAGAAACGATAAAACTTCAGTAACGTAGGTGTTTCTTAGGCATTTTCTAACAGTTCATGACCCTGTTTAAACCCCCGTGAGAAACACAGTAGGGTGCATCACATAACCCTGAAAAAAAAAAAAAAAAAGATGGGTTTGAGTTAATTGCTGCCAAAACATCCAGTGATGAGAAATCCAGCAACAGCACCAAATAATTTCCTTCGCTCTTATAAAGCACCACCCTGCTCCTGGGCTGGGCTTGTCCTGGCCAAGCCATCCAGATGCTGATGCTTGTGCAGCTTTTCCCTGCCATGGTGTGAAGCTCTCCAATTCCCTGCCATGGTGTGAAGCTCTCTGATATGACCGTTCCTCTTCCCCGCAGGTGTAATGGTGCCATCAGCCAGCTATTACCCTATCTTTGCTAAATTAAGCAGATCACACTCCTCGATTTGCTCTCCGAAAGGTGTGATTTCCTACCCATTAGTATTTTTTCTGGCTCTTCTTTGACTCTCCGCCAACATTTCCACACCCTTTTTGGACGGCGGATGCTGTGCCGAGTACAGGGCTAACATAACCTTCCTACGCAAAACTGGCCGGAGGATCACAAGTTGCTCATCAGTGACCTACTGTCTCCCCAGGGATTTCCTGAGTCATCCTTACCCAATCCTGCAATTATTCTCTGCATTCCCTGGCTCCACGGCTGGGCTTCCTTCCCCAGATTTAACAATTTAGGAATGCTTTAAGCTGCTCATCTAAGTTGTCTCCACTGTCAGAAGAGAGGAAGAGGCATTGTCCAGAGGTGATTCATCCCACTCTAAGGGTTATCTAAGGTACAATGAATGTTTTGGAGGTGCCTCCACCTTTCCTAGGACTAGGAGTAGACCCCACGTACCTAATGTTTAGATGGCCTCAGACAAGTGAGGTCTGACATTTGACCACACCAAAATGCCATGCCTGCTTGACCCAGGGCTGCTGAACAATCCCAAGGCTCTGTATCATTAACTGGGGCCACTTTTCTTCCCCAGTCTTTATGTCACTTGCCACATTTATCAATGAGGATTTAACAGATTCTTCTTTTTTTTTTTTTTTTTCCTGGCTCTTTGCTGGGGACATTGAATGGGACAGGGTCAAGAGCAGCTTTTTAGGGTGTCCATGAGAAACAAAGCTGTTTGCTGTGGAATCTCCTTTTAGGGCTCCATTTGGAAACCAGTTACAAACCCCATTTATTTAGTGTGCGCCATGTTGATTTTGGATGGCTCCACTTTATCCATTAGGATGTCCTGTGATACAAAGCCAAATGCTTTTAAGAAGTTTGACCAGTTTAAGTGCAGAAGGGTGACAGCTGGCCTCCCTTAGACTGATGGGCTTTGAGGGCAGGAAGAATTATCCTGACCAGGGGTCTGACCTCCTGAGCATCACCGGCTATAAAATTTTATCCATTAGGCTCCTTTGAAAATCCCAACTATAAATCTTTCAGGTCCAATCCTTTCCCTGCACAGCTCCCCTGGAAGCACCACCATTGCTCAGAAAGCTCAATGGGATGCTGGTGGGGGTCAGGGAGGGCTGGACTCAGATCTCTCCTACCTGTGTTATCCTAGCAGCAAGACTCCCGAAAGGATTCATATTTTGCACGCTGCTAATTTTAGGTCTTTGCTTTCCAACACCCACAGACTTGGAGACACAGCCCGCTGCCTCGCTGCAGCTTAAATGCTTTCTAATGGCCCCAACCCAGAGATTTACACTGAGCCAACTCGCTTTGAAACCCTTCCATAAAAACGCCTTCTGCAAACAGATTTGTTTCATTATCGCAGGGCCTGAAAGCGCCTGAAGTAACAAACAACTTCAAACTCCTTCAAATTTATCGTGGCACTAGGTTTGCACTTCATTTCAATCCTGCGTACCTGGGTGCACGTCTCATGGGGGGGGACAGGCAGGGGAGGGTGGATGGAGAGCCCTGGTGCGATGTATCCGTGATGATGGTGCAATAAATATTGGATGGAGGATCTATGATAACATCTATTACGGCTTTATGAAATATTGATAGCGTCTGAATACATATTGCCTCCCGAACAGCTCGTTCTGGAGATGTTTAATGAAAGACATCTGTCGTTTCATCCTTGAATCTACACGCGGGCAAAGTACAGCCGCTATCCTCGCTGTCATCTCAGGAAGGGCTTCCAGAGCTGGAAGGAAATGGCATGAAATACTCAGGCTCACCTATCTGGAGAGGTGGAAGGGAGAAAGAGACTCTTTTATGTATACGGAGTCTTTCATTTTGGAAATGAATTAACTTCGTGCTTCCCTGAAATCAATCCCTGCACAGACAACTGGCTTTAATGGGACCAACAAAAGGCTGCACAGGCTGCCGCGGTGCAACAGCGGGAGAGAACGGGGGCTCCCAGGGAAATCAGCTCATCTGCCAGACTTTTATCACCCATCCTCCACTTCTCACCATTCAACCCTGTGTGCCGCACCGGGGCACAGCACCCTAGCCGGGTGTGATCCGAATGTGTTAATCCCCAATACATGTTCAACCCAAATGTCCAACGTATTCCCAAATTAAGGACACGTGGTGTTATTCCCCACCCCTGACCATAGCAGGGGGGTTGGAACTAGATGATCTCTAAGGTCCCTTCCAACCTCAACCATTCTAGGATTTCTCACCTTGCCAGGTTTCTCCAGACATGCATACATCCCCCCCCACACACACACATTTGATTATTTTTATCTTTACACCACAAAATTCACTTTTGTTTTAACACGTCTGCCTGCACGAAGCCCAGCCTCCCCTGCTCAGCTCCCTTCAGCGCAGGGAAACCAAAGCACACCATCTCCCTGCTTCTTTCACTGGCGGAGCTCCAACTCCCTCTTTCCCCACGTACAAACCCCCAGTGTCCCGTCTGTGTGAAGATGCAGGTCTGTGACACACAGCAGTGACACCCCCAGGGGCCTTTTTCTGCTGCCACTTGCACGCTGGGCCAGCTCATCCATTCTCTTCTTGGCCAGTTCTTCAGACTGGACACCTGAATTTGGGGGAAAAAAAAGAAAAAAGCTGTTTTCCTTCCATGACTCCCTTCTTACTCTCTTGGGGAATGAAAGGTCTCTCTGGCTGTCCTACAGCATCTTCACGAAAGACAGGAAAGCCTTGTATGACGAATAGGTCCTGAAATCCCACCTCAGGGACAGAATTCCCACAGGTTTCTGGGACGGGGAAATTTTGATGCACAACAGTGACCTTCTCTGTGCATCTCCTGGGTGCGCCTAGTGAAAACACAGAGATATTCCCCTGGCAAAGGACATAACCCCTGTTGACCCTTGGCTGTGAAGACAGACCGGGGTCAGCACCCAGGAGAAGACTGGGTCGTCCCCCGCTGCTCTTGGCCAGGTCAAAGTCCCCATGAATTGCCGTGCACCGAATCTGTGTCAAGCAGACCCAGCTGAACCCGCTGTTATTCCTCATTTTCTGTTGTGGTGTCAAAGCTGCATCAAGAGGAACGGGCGGAAAGCATGCTGCCTTCAGAAGCCAGATGTAATTGAAGAGCATCGACCTTTCCTCACCTGCGGAGAGAAGATGTAGGATGAAAGCGCAGCACAAGACAGTGTTGGCTCTATTGCTGTGCTTTGTCCCCGTTCGGTCCTCATCAAGAGCAGCCTTTTAGGGTCCAGCTGCTTGCTGCCTTTTGTGCCCTGAGCCACAGCCCCAGGCAATGGCACAGACCTCCCAGACCTATTTGTTACCGCGTAGGAGAGTCTCTTGTATTTATAAAAACAACACGCGGCGCTCCCCTGCTCTCTGAATTAACGGTGGGTGCGATCGTGTTTTCTCTTTACTTACTCAGCAGGAGGAATCTCAGAGCTGGAGCCACCTCTGCTCTTCATGCAGGGAAGCATCTCCTCCGCAGCCTGGGCTTGAGAAAAAATGCAAAGCACTGTAAAAACATTGTCAGAGCTGTTTCATGGTCCTGTCCATTTGCTCTCATTCAATTTTCTTCTATGTGGGCTGGGAGGCAGGAGCAACACTCCATGTTCATATGGAGACCAGCCCTGAGAAGTCCTTAAGCAAGGTGTGAGGGCACAAATAAATGCGAGTGATGATAGATTATGATCTGGTTTTGCTGGGTTTTTTCCCCTAATCTCATTTTTTAGTCTAAAATGTGTGTCTGTCTTCAGTGAAAACTCAGCACTATAAGCTTAGCTTCCTAAGAAATTGGCTCAATTTTAGCACTATTATTTTATGAAAATGAGAATAAAATCTTGCTTCTTCCAGTAAATTATACCACTTCCTAGCTGAAGTTTCAAACCAATCCAGTGAACACCCTGAAAGCCCTTGTGTGGATGTCTCTTACTATGGCAACTTAAACGGGGTATTAAATAGCATCGCTAGCTAAATCAATGCAGGTTTAAATAGTAACCTAGGAAAGACAAACACACGCTCCACCTGACCATTTCTCCACTCCCTAGATTACTTTCCCAGCCCCAGCTTGGGAGCAAAGTGCTCCAGGCTCTCGCCTCACCCATCTCCAAGTAAGGTCAGACACATGGAGTTAATTGAAGGTTGGATGCTGATGGGCATCAGGGTTGGTGCTGCCCTTTCCCCTTCTCAGAGACCCATCCATAGGCTCAACCTGTCTCTGCCCAGCCTCTGATTAAGTTTTTTCTCTTTGAGCACGCACACCATGAAGACAGCAGCCAAACCCAACCCTTCGTCCTTGCCCATCCCGCCTCCCCTTCACCTTCCGTCTTCCACCACCGCGTATTTCTTCTACCTCCCTCCGTCAACCCCTTCTCAATGGCATTTCCCTTCCTGCTGCCAAATGGATGCTTAGGAGCATGGAGGCAGTAAAACATCGCTCTAATGTCCCTTGCTGCTGCACGGTCTCCTCCCATTATTGGTATAGCAGCATCAGGTTCTGCGCCGTTAATGGCCTTTCCACTTGTTTATAGCTTCGCTGGCACCGTTCCTGGATTTTGCACTGCTGGTTTACGTCCCCTCGCTGCTTCGGGGACGACCTCCCCACAAGCAGCAGGACTCGCATGTCATGTGTACGATGGGTAATTCAACATGTGGGAGCCGGTGGGGGGCATTGCCAGCAACCAGCACATCAAAAACCCATTACAGCAACGCCGGTGAACCTCATCTTGGATGCCGGGGGGGGGGGGGCTTGGGAGGAAAGGGATTTTTTTTTTTTTCTGAAGTGAGTGAATAATTCATAGGCAAACCACCATTGACATGATAAATTCCTCCATTTCTCCTCTTTTGTGAATTGACAGCGAACAACTTTCCACTTCCTCCCCTCTGCATTTTCATTATCCAGAATTATTCACTAAACAATCGCTCGGAATAATTCCGGGGAGCAAATTCTCTGCTGGGGACGTCGGTGCCGACGTCACTGGAATTAGTGCCAGCGGGAGCTCTGGTTCAGAGGCGACAAGCCGTCCACGAGCCTTTCATCGCGAGGATTTGGTCTCTGGATTTTGAGCCGTGCTGATGAGCTGTGGCAGAGCACGGAGGCTGGACGGTCCCGTTTTCTCTTCCATTACATGAACAGAGTTTTCAAAATCAGGTTTTTCCACCATGAATACTTATGTTTACAAATTAACAGGGGTTGAAATTGCCGAGATGCGATGATATATATCACATTGGCGTTTCCAGCAGCACTTCTGCCAGCCTGTTTCATCTCCAGCCCTGCAGGACAAATGGGAGCGAAGTGGGATTTTCTCCATTTCCATTTCAACTGCCACAAACAAGCCCTGCCCTTTGCAGGAAGGCTCTGCACAGTGCCGTACCGGCTCTCTGAACCCATCCCCAGGCTCACCAGTACAACCCACTGCCTTTGATATTCACGGGAAGCGAAAGAAAACAACGGAAGGTTTGCTTTTTAATTTCATGGGAAATTTGGAAAGTGGTTTTTGCTTGGTTCTGCACTTCATTTATTTATTTACAAACTGACCCAAACCCCATGTGAACAGCTGAATGTCTCCAGTATGCTGCAGCTCTGACTCAGAAACTCCTTGATATTTATCCGCCTGCAGTTTGCAATAAGTTAAACCCAGCTGACCTGAAATATCAAATTCCGAGGGAGCATTTTGGCTGATGACTCCTGGTATCCGACAGCAAACGTCTGGAGTGTATTTTCTGTATTTATTTATTGTAAATGAGACACCTGACACTATGAGATCATAAGCAATCTCCAGCTCTCTCCAAATCACCAGTAGGGTTCCAGTTCCGAGCTTCATAACATCATCAATTCTGCTGCAAAACTTTCTGGGCTGATTGTCGGTAATTTGCAACACATACGGTGGAGGGAGAGAATTGCTTGCCATTCTCCCCTTCATCTTTTTGTGAAAATCAGCCCGTGTTGGGCAGGCCAACCAGACTGTCATGAGCATAAAAAATCTCTACAAATCTGGGGATCTGACTCTGTTCTTTGAAATGTTTTAGGTCGGTGGCAAAATGTAAATGTCATATCCATATTGCCAGTTATGCCTCGGGGAGGATATTAACTCCTCTGGTCGTTTCTCTGATTCAGCATCTGCTTTCCCCACATCACATCCCTGCGTTTAGACTCAGGTTAATTTCTGTCACCATCCTAAACCCACAATGACTGACAATGCTTCATAAGCACAAAACCGTTTTCTACAAAAATCAGGATCTTTCCTTGCTGCTAAAACCCTCTGGTTAAAAGTTCTTCCATCACACCGAGGAAACACAACTGCAGACCAACAAGCTTCCTTCAGATAATTGCTCAAGGGAGCTGGAAAGATCTTCCTGTACAGCTGAAACCTTCAGACGCTTTCCTCTTTAACTCCCTCCTTTGGTCCATCACTTCCACCCCCTCCACCGCCGTGCAGCGGGGCTGCGTGGATGTTGCTGGCAGTTTGTAACCCATTCCCCTTGGACGTAAGGTTTCCTCCTACTCTCCCGTACCAAAAAGTGAGCATCCCGCAAGGGACACCGTGCACAAAGCTCCAGACCCCACAGCCAACGTATCACAGAATCATTGGGGTTGGAAAAGACCTCAAGGATCATCAAGTCCAACCGTCAACCCAACCCCACCCAACCCACTAACCCATGTCCCCAAGCACCACATCCACACGTTTCTTGACCCCCTCCAGGGATGGTAACCCCACCACTGCCCTGGGCAGCCTGTTCCAATGTTTGATCACTCATCAGATATAAATCTGATCGGCTTGTCCATTAGCAAAGGATCAGGACAAATCCAGGGGCAAATCATTTCGATCTCACTCTCCTTAAGAGATGCATCCCTGCAGAATGACACATTTCTGGTACGGGGCAGCTTTCCCTGCCCACCATCCTCCCATCCTGGTGTCTTGAAAAAAAAAAAAAAAAAAAAANAGCGCAGCAGAGTTGGGGCATCATTTGGGATGAAACCGCTGCCTGGAAAAATGCATTCGGCTGGTGGAAAGGTGACTGTCCCTTGGTTGGGTTTTTTTTTGTTTGTTTTGGGGGTTTTGGGGTGATGGGAGGTTTTTTTACTAAAAATAATGGATAGGACCTGATCCCCACCTCTGCCTTACACCCTCGCTCCTCTCTGCTCTAATTAAAAGGAAGGAAAGCACACGCCCAAAGCAGGGAGATGCATCCTTCCTCAAAGGGATGGTCCTGCTGGGACCAAGAGGGTCCTTCTGGCAGCGTGGGATGAGAAGAGCCTCAGCAGCGAGGTGAAGCCAGGGCACGCTCCGGCTGCAGCAGCTGGGCTGGCTCTGCAGCCCTCGTTCCCATGTCCTGTGCCAGTTGGCACGGAGGATGCCATGCTGCTCTGGAGCACCCTTATCTCTCCAGGAGAGGCTTTCATCGCAGCCCTCAAGCACTAGGAAATGGAGACACTCCACTCTGCAAATCAATCAGAGGCGGAGGACGGGGAGGTGAACAGCTTGTCCGTGCCTGTTGCTCCGTGGAAGCTTTGCCTTTCACTAGTGACAGCTGGTTAAGTCCCAACTAAGCCTGGGCAAAACCGGTGTCCCCATCTGATGCACAGCAGGGAAACCACCAAGAAGTTTTATCTCCTGCCTTCAAATGACCCACCACGGAGGCAACAGCCAGCATGGGGGTCCCTGGGACGCAGAGGGCTTGCATCACACATATGGTCCATGCCGTAAGGGCTGTAAATCTGCAAACTTTCATCACCAGGAAGCTCTGGTCCAGGCTGGACTGGCTATTCCCCCCAGGCTTGCTGGGCTCACCAGGCAATGAAAACACGGTGGTAAGATCCATCCAGGCTGGATGAGGTTTTGGGCAACATGGGCTAGTGGGAGATGTCCCTGCCCATGGCAGGGGGTGGAACTGGATGATCTCTAAGGTCCCTTCCAACCCAAACCATCCTGGGATTCTAAGATGGTCTCCCCCAGCCCCACAGAAGGAGTCTCCAGGGGGGCCCCACCAGCTCCCCCCACCTGCAGCAGAGCTTTTCCCAGGCTGTCCAGGTGGGAGCAGGACACCAAGGAGGAGGGGATGGGTGTCTGCATGCCTGGCACAGCCCCTGTCCCCAGACACCCCCGCAGGGGCCCCCCCCCGTCCCCTCCCCTCCACACAAAGCACCAACCTGCCCTCGCAGATGCAGCTTTTCTCCTGGCAGTTTGTGAGTCACACCGTTGATGTCACCTCTTCGCGGCACCAGAGCTCTGAGATGGATTTAATGAGCCTTTGTTTTCTTCAGCTAGAGAAAAACCTCAAAGCAGCTTAGTCTCAAGCATCCTGAGCAGCCACAGCAGGTCCCTCTGCTACTGCCACTGTCCCCACAGGAGGACAGATACAACTGCACGAGGGGCCGGCAGGCTGGCTGACTGCAGAACTGGAGCATCAGAGATTTGGGGGACAACATGCCAAAGTCACACAAAGATGCCTTTGTCCTCATTAGAGCCTCCTACATGCCACCCTCTTCACAGAAGCTGGCAGGTGACATCCTGCCGTGCCTTGCACTGTCCCCATGAAGCCACATGCTGGATGGAGGGAGAGGTGGCAAAGCGGTGGTGGCACCATGCCTGCAGTCAGGGGACACAGCAGCATCTCTAAGGGCTCCTGCACCAGGAGCTGGGATGTTGGCCCTTGTCCCTGGCTGACATTCATCCACGCACGGTGGCACTTACCCACTGACACCAGTCTGGGGCCACCAAACCCCAGGCACAAGGCCACGGTGACATCTTGCTTGGGCTGCCCGGCAGCTTTTGTCACACCCAGGGAGTGAATCCTGATTTACACCAGANGCTACATGCCACCCTCCTCACAGGAGCTGGCAGGTGACATCCTGCCATGCCTTGCACTGCCCCAGTGAAGCCACATGCTGGATGGAGTTAGAGGTGGCAAAGCGGTGGTGGCACCATGCCTGCAGTCAGGGGACACAGCAGCATCTCTAAGGGCTCCTGCACCAGGAGCTGGGATGTTGGCCATCATCCCTGGTTGACATTCATCCACGCACGGTGGCACTTACCCACTGACACCAGTCTGGGGCCACCAAACCCCAGGCACAAGGCCACGGTGACATCTTGCTTGGGCTGCCCGGCAGCTTTTGTCACACCCAGGGAGTGAATCCTGATTTACACCAGTAGAGAGGGAGATTTAAACCTGCAGTGTTTTAAATCCCGAGGAACAAAACCCTGCAAAGCAGAAGAGAACAAAATTAATTTATAAAAATCAAGGGAAATGAGGAGTGCTTTTCTCTCTTTTATGAAGGTCACTAAAGAGGGAAGCATCACGTGAGGTCCCCGAGAAACCAGTAATGTAAATAGTCAGCGGACAGAGGGCATCTTCTGTTAATGAAGGTGTCTTGCCAAAATACATAGGCATCATATAAATTATTAGATAATGAAATTCCAGTTAATTTGCTGCCTGGTCAGCCACAACCCTCCTGCCATGCTCCTGAGCCCAGCCAATAACATTAAGAAAGAATGACATTGGTACAGGTGCAGCTGGGGGACACGACTGCGAAACCAGCATCTTCTCCAGGATGAGGTGGGGTGAAAGCCACCACCCCTGCTGGGACACACACCACTGCTCTCCCGTGGCACGATGGGCATCCGTGGCTGCAATGCAGGTCCTCGAGAGCCAAAAATGAGGATTCTCCACCAGTCTGAGGACAAGGAGACAAAAATTTATTTCAGCTTGGTAAGTCCCACTTTCCCCAGGGGCTCTAGAGAGCTGGTGATGTGCAAAGTCTCCAGCCAGTGGGAGTCTGTCACCTCTCAGCGTGTCTTAGGGCTGAAACAGGCTGGGGTCAGTGCTACAGACTAGAAAAAAATGAGGTATTTCAATTTTCCTCAATCTCACTACCATAACCCCCAGCTCCAGGCTCAAGCACACCCATTCCATCTCAACCAGTGTCCTGCCCTCAGGAATGGCCAACAAAATCATAGCAACACAGGCTGGTTTGGGTGGGAAGGGACCTTAAAGCCCACCCAGTGCCACCCCCTGCCATGGGCAGGGACACCTCCCACTAGCCCAGGTTGCCCAAAGCCTCATCCAGCCTGGCCTTGAACCCCTCCAGGGATGGGGCATCCACAGCTTCTCTGGGCACCCTGGGCCACTGCCTCACCCCCCGCACAGGAAAACATTTCTTCCTCACATCTCATCTCCATCTCCCCTCTTCCAGCTTCAAACCGTTCCCCCTCGTCCTGTCACTACACTCCCTGATGAAGAGTCCTTCCCCATCTTTCCAAACATCTCGGGAGGGACACAAGAAGGGGATGACTCCATAAGAACACTTCCCAAAAAGTCTCTTCCAGCCCTTACCTGTTCTGCAGCTTTTGGATGGATCCTTCTTCCCAGTTACTCCCAGACCCCTCATGTCACCTTGCCCCCAGCTCTCCCCCCTCTCCTTCTGGGACAGGACAGGAGCTGTCTCTGTCTGTTGGGACCTGGATGGGGTTCCCAGAGGATAAGGAGACACAAATCCCCCTTTTTTGCTCTAGCGATGCCCTGATCCCATGGGTAAAAAAAGACCCAAGAAAGGCTGGGGGGCATCTTTCCCATCAAAAAAAAAAAGCTGCAATCATTGAAAGCAAATACAAAGTGCAGGATCAGATCTTGCACCTACAACCTGGAGTGTGTTTGGAGTACAAACCCCGTTACAACCCTTCCCACTACCCTTCTCCCTCTGCTGCTCTGAACTATTGGTTCCTCATAGCACCAGATATTCAGCATGCTCCATGTAATTTTAAAACCATTATGTAAGCTGCTCTCTCTCCCCCCCATCTCTCGATGTCTCCAATTGGTGTGTCAGAATGTAATTAGCTTTTGATGGGATGTTAAGATTTCTTGAGCTCCTGTGGAGAGGCAGCATGGGGAGAGGCAAGGCAGCGGATTGTGATTGTCACTCCCCATGGTAAGTGCTCGAAGACCCTGGAAGACTCATTTACAAAAATATAAAATAAAATAAATTTAAAAAAAAAATTCCAAAAGCAACAGACCCAGTAGGCTTTAGTTTAATTGACTGAAATCACCAAGATTTTTTTTTACCTCTGTGCTTTCTCCTGTTTGGAGAGAAATGGAAATTAACTGTCTAGTGACCGACAGAGTGCCATGCTGCGGTGATGGCCAGGGCTCAGCTCCTGGAGAGGTCTGAGCTGTTCATTTCTGCCTTTCTGACCGAGGCTCTGCTGTAAGCTTTGCTGATGAGCACTCCTCCATCCACGCCAGGAGAAGTCCTCCAGCACTTCATCAGGAACCCGCCAACCCCCAGCCGTGCCAGGGCAGGGGACAGGGCAGGGGGAGGCGGCAGTTTCCTGCAACCACCTTCACACCAGCACACCTGAACATGGCAAAGAGCGACCCACAGACTATCTCCAAAGAAGAGAGCACTTGAAATCCAGACCTGCAATTTAGGGGTGCCTCTAAACAGCAGCAATCTCAGCTGCCTTTGCTGCTGGTGCTCAGCACATTACAGCTCTGCCCCACGATGAGGCAGGACAACGGAACTCCTGCATCCCATGGATAGATGTGCACCAGGACACGGGTGCTTCCTCCAAGGAGCAGCATTTTCCAGCAAGGCCAGGTGCTTCAGTGTCTAGTTTGTCACCCCCAAGTCCTTCTGCAGCTCTGGCTGGGGGTCCCGTTGGAAGAGAGGAGACACGGGGGGGGTCTGCAAAAGGATGCAAGTCTTTATCCGGGCAAACCAGGAGATGGGCGTTCCAGGGCTCACAGCCCCAGCCTCAGTGCTGCAACACAGAAATCTCTCATGGAGCTTTTACAAGAACAAATTCATGTTGGTGTCACTTTTTCAGCCCCCACTAGCCGAGCCCTGGGGCAGTGTAAACCGCGGCTGACAATTCCCCCAGAAGAAGTTTTCTGCAAGCTGGCTGAGCCTGAACTTTCACAAGAGCATCTGCCCTGGCCAAGGACAGCACATGGAGCATTTACATACCTACAGATGGTGCTGGTATCACCGGCCAGTATGTTTGTCTACACACCAGCCCTGGCCCAAAGCCCGCTGGAGTCATCGGATGCTTTTCATTAACTTCATTAACAGGCTCTGGATGAGGTCGGTTTGGTCAGTCTCCACCAGCACAGACAGAGGCGTTCAGATGAATCCTACACGATGCTCGAGCACACGTGCGTTCGGATCAGCCACATAAACCCTTCCATAAACACAAACCTGCCACAAACTCCCTGCAAACGCACGTGGCCTGATATTAATACACCTCTGGCTCTGCCTTAGCTGATGATGTGAAACACAGACACATCCAATCCAATAACGAGCCATTCCCATCAAACGCCAGTTCAACTGGATAATAGGCCATATTGATTGTTTCGAGGGCCAGACCAATTGCACTTGTCCTTTTAATGATTATTATGACATTATCTACATTATTTCTGCTCAGCAAAATTAATTCCTCTCTCCCCCACCCCGTCCCTCTAGATGCGAGTCCATTCCAGTCTCCATTCCTGCCCAGACAGAAGCTAAGGAGACCTCTGCAAGGACTGGACTTAATTCACTTCTAAAGTGTTGTCAGACAATTGGATTTTTTTTCTCTAATACTGCCAACTGGCTTTAATGGAAAGAAAACAATAAATGTATCTGGTCACCTAAGTAGTCAGCCCCCCCTTTCATAGCTCTGCTGACATTTCTGTCTCCAGCGTGGACAGTAATGCATTCCACTTTAATTTCAACAAATGCTTGCTTTATGATCAGAGACATTTTTCATTTGTACTTGTTTGCATCTCCCTTAAAATTCAATATTTCATTTGGGGATGCAGGGTTATTGCCTGCTCCTCAAAATAAAGCATATGTGGCACAAGGATATTTCAAATTATTTTCTCCGGTTTCCTCCACTCAAGAGCAGCAATTGCCTTTCCAGCCGCTCCTGGGAGCAGCCGAGAGGAGTCAGTCCCAGTCCCCATACACCATGGGCAAGAGATGGGATTTCTTGAGGCTGCCCTATACAGAATCACCCAAAAAAAAGCAAAAAAGAAGAGTTTGAGCAAGGTTTTGTTACCCTGGGACAAACACACCTGTGGCTGCATTTATTCCTGCGAGCAGAAGCCGTGTGTCCCTGCAGTTTCATCTGGACAAAACCCCTCCAGAAGCCACGCGGAACAGATCTGTCCTGACACGCCAACCTCCCCGTCCACCAAACTGCCAGAAAACCACGGGCATCAGAGGCTGGGCGAGATCCGGATCCCTGCTGCCTTTAGACATCTGTAATATAAATATAAAATAATAAAGCAACAACCTGCTCCTGCCTCCCCTGCCAGGTCACCCAGAGAGGGTTGGGCAGGAGCAGCTGGGGCTCCCATGGCACGTGCACCAAGGGGATGTGATAAGAGGACTTCAGTCCCCAGTTTTGGGGTCCAGGTCTGCGTCAGAGCCCAAAAAGCCATCAGACAACACTGTGCCCCAGAGCTGCTGACTATCAGAAGTGGTTTCCTCAGAAACATGCGGTACCTCGACACTCGCACACTCTGGGGAAGAAGTAGAGGTGGTTTGCACGGTGCAGCATCCCCTCTGGCCTGGAGGCTTACACCAAAGTGACGCTGGCTCCTCGACCAAGTGTCCACCCTGACCCCCGTGCGATAGCATTCGCCACCATCCCCACTACCCACAGCAAAAAANAAAAAAGAAGAGTTTGAGCAAGGTTTTGTTACCCTGGGACAAACACACCTGTGGCTGCATTTATTCCTGCGAGCAGAAGCCGTGTGTCCCTGCAGTTTCATCTGGACAAAACCCCTCCAGAAGCCACGCGGAACAGATCTGTCCTGACACGCCAACCTCCCCGTCCACCAAACTGCCAGAAAACCACAGGCATCAGAGGCTGGGCGAGCTCCGGATCCCTGCTGTCTTTAGACATCTGTAAGATGAATATAAAATAATAAAGCAGCAACCTGCTCCTCCCTCCCCTGCCGGTCACCCAGAGAGGGTTGGGCAGGAGCAGCTGGGGCTCCCATGGCACGTGCACCAAGGGGACGTGATAAGAGGACTTCAGTCCCCAGTTTTGGGGTCCAGGTCTGTGTCAGAGCCCAAAAAGCCATCAGACAACACTGTGCCCCAGAGCTGCTGACTATCAGAAGTGGTTTCCTCAGAAACATGCAGTACCTCGACACTTGCACACTCTGGGGAAGAAGTAGAGGTGGTTTGCACGGTGCAGCATCCCCTCTGGCCTGGAGGCTTACACCAAAGTGACGCTGGCTCCTCGACCAAGTGTCCACCCTGACCCCCGTGCGATAGCATTCGCCACCATCCCCACTACCCACAGCAAAAAATCCTTTAAAGGCTGCCCGTGGGACCCAGATGTCTCAGAGGCTCATTACTGGCTGCTCTCACCCAAATACTCCTCTGATCTCTGGCACTAACAAAGAATTGACAAGAGAAGCGGGTTGGATAGATGCATAACAATTTTCTAATTTTCTAAGCAAATTTCATTAAAGCTGCTGAACAAGAAAGCCAGAAACGTCAATAATAGAGCAGCCAGAGAGGGCACGACAAGAGCTCTGAACTCAGACATGGTTCTGCTCTGACCTAGAGGGACCATTTGAGAGGCTGAAGATGTTTGTTCTCCCTTGGCCATTACATCAACGCTGCTGAGAAAAGCTTCCCAGCAAAGTTTTTAATGACACAGTAATATCTCCACCGGGGCCCAGCACGAGAATCCTCCAGTGGTCTGAACCCATCCTTTGACTGCCTCGAGTCAACAAAACGAAGGGAAAGGGTTTGCATAGAGGATGTTAAAGGTGTACGCTGGAGACCGTGCCTCCCCGTGCATATACACCTTGAATAATTAGAAAACACTTGCTGGTAGGAGGAGCCCCTTTGGCAAGCCGTGTGCTTGCGCAGGAGGATGGGTAGAGACCTCGGCTGGATGTATTGCTGCAGGATGAAAGCGGCCAGCACTGGAGTTATTCTGAGAGCAGGAATCAGCACAAGAGCTTGTCTCCCAGCTTCTCTGTGATCTCCCGTAACAACAGCACAGAACAGAAGGTTTTGTCTCTGCGCAAGGGAGGGGTGTCCTAGTTCCTGCATCTCAGCAGCAGCACTGGTGCACGGCCGCTGCCTCATCACTCTTGGTTGCTGTTGTCTGCAACAGGTCTTTGGGAGCGGTAAATGGACCATCAGCTAGAGGGAAGGTACCAGGATGGTCCTGGGCAGGGGGATCAGATTCTCTGGGTGCACAAATCAGAAGCAACCCCTGGAGTGGCTGGAGGAGCAAGGCACTGCTCAACGTCAGGGCAGCACAACTTGCCCAGAGTCAGTTTTGCCCTCATTAGCCACACCCACAGATTTCCGATTATGTGTGACACAGCAGCTTGGATTTTCCCCATGAGACTGGTGCTCTAACAGCCACCAGAGCCACCAGCCTGTGGATGTCGGTGACCAGACCCACCCACGCCCTGTGTCAATGGCTGTAGTGCTGGCAGCTCTGCAGGATCCCGCCAGGAAAGATCCAGCAAAGCTCTCTCGAAGCCATGTCTTATTTGTGCTGTTCTTCTGCTTAACTTGCTTCTGGTAACTTTCCAGGACATATCATCTTGCTCAGGGGTTTAGGGTTCATCTAATACACTATAATGATACTTCCTCTCTTCTGCTGTCTTGCTTTCTCCCAAGCTTGATCCTCTCACACCACAAATACCTCTAGTTTGGCTTCCAGTCCCAGGAATTTCATTTTAATCACTCACCATCTTCACACACAATATGTTAATGCCATTGCTTAACATTCACAGATCCACCAGCTCTGCTCCTTCGTGTATTTATCGGGCAGCTCCAGAAAACACCCACAGTGAGCATCCCAGCTTCCATCCAACGCTCTGCCCAGCGCCGGTCCCTCTGGAGCACACGTTGAAGGACATCTCTTCTGATCAATGAGAAGAGCCCAGCAATGATAATCCATAAAACTAAACTGAGTTAAGAAACCCCCTAGACTCATCTTCCCCTATCTAATTAATTTAATACTACTAACTAGCCCTTTCATCTGTCCTTTTCAGGTTTTATTACAAGGTTTTTAATGGAGTTGGAAGGAAAATTGACTCTCCCTTGGTGGGGGTAAGTGACATGTTAAATATCAGTCCCAAGAAAAGTTAGACAATACTAAGAAAGGAAAAGAAACTTGGAAAAAAAGAGAAGAAAAGGCAAAAAGACCAAATGAAGTCTCCTATGATGGAGAACGCTTTCTGTGCCCACACATAAACCTGATTTGAGCTCCTGATGTGTTCCAAGCTGCCAAGAGCAGGCTAAGAGATGAGCTGCCTCTTAATCAAATCAGTTCTGTCTCTCCTACAGGCCTGATGACACCAACACACGGAAACCATGGAGATAACGGAGGGTTCCCAAGGGCACGGAGCTGACAGCAGAATCTCCTCACTGTCCTGAAACCACGCCGATCAGCAACCATTTCTTCAGAGAGGCCTGTGCCTCCTGGCTTTCATCTCCATGTTCTCCTCTCACCTACATCATTTTAAGATGGAAGAGGGGAGATGGAGATGAGATGTGAGGAAGAAATGTTTTCCTGTGCGGGGGGTGAGGCAGTGGCCCAGGGTGCCCAGAGAAGCTGTGGATGCCCCATCCCTGGAGTGGAAGAGGGGAGATGGAGATGAGATGTGAGGAAGAAATGTTTTCCTGTGCGGGGGGTGAGGCAGTGGCCCAGGGTGCCCAGAGAAGCTGTGGATGCCCCATCCCTGGAGGGGTTCAAGGCCAGGCTGGATGAGGCTTTGGGCAACCTGGGCTAGTGGGAGGTGTCCCTGCCCATGGCAGGGGGTGGCACTGGATGGGTTTTAAGATCCCTTCCAACCCAAACCATCCTGGGATTCTATGATCTCCTACACAGAGGTGGGCTGGACCCAAGAAGTAGGAGTTTGGTTGCAATGGGGCAGCACCAGAACACCCAGAGATCTAGGGACAAGGCTGCCTGCCTTGGGGACAAGACATATCAGGAGATGTTCTTGCTGGACAGACATCAGCACATGTCCCAGCATCCACCCACTTCATGCCTTCCTCAGGCTGCACAAAGCCACATTACTCACCCCTGGCATAAGATGTGTTCTCATCGTTCCCATCACCTTTAAATTGTTAACAGTTTTAGCCATTCCTCATAGCTCTCAAGTACTCACAAGCCTTTGCCTAAGAACACTGATGGGCTTTTTCTAATCTTAAACTTGGGTATCTCTGGAAAGTTTTCTGACTTCTGTTTTATCACCTTTTTTTTTTTAGCTAAGGAAACTCTCTCCCTTGCCCAAATTGGGCTCGTACCGACTCTTTTGTTAATGCAACTTCCCCTGTCTCTGAAGAGCACACTTACCTGCTTTATTAATCTCTGGGTATTGCATTCACCTTCTCTGGGCAGCTTGTTAAAAATGGATCTGTTGGTGCTTCTATCGATTTCAGGTGCTATTAACACTAATCGCCCTTCCTGTAAGTGGATTTCACGCTGCTTTGGCTGAATCCTGTTCCCTTCCCTCGGCACTGAGTTGGGGGGGGCTGGCAGGGGGTCTCTCCCATTGGCATCCGTGTGCCTGTAAATTTAAGGAGCTTTGTGTTGAGGATCAATGCTGGAGGTGCAATAGGTCTGAGCACAGGCTTAGCACTGGTGTGAACTGGGAGCAACACTGCGCAGAAGGAGATGGAGGTGCAGGAGTGGAGACCAAGACCAGCACCTCCGATAAACACCCGGCGTTTGCTTCGGTCTGAACTTTCCTGGTCAGGAAACAGTGTAATCCTGCAAAGAGGGATTTCTTTCAGCTTTCTCATCCCTGAAACATCCCAGCTCAACAGGCACTGAAGCCTGAAATCCTTTTCTCCACAGCCCTGCTCCAGCAACAGCAGCACCCAGGAGATGCGTCCAGAGGAGAGAGGGAGAGCACCAGGCAAGCTGCAGAACAAAGGGGACCTTCTTCCAAATGCCACAGCCTTCCAAACGGCAGCCCGAGGACAGCTGTGGAGGTGCTCAGAGGGGCAGAATGAGCCTAGAGACCCCCCCCATCCATCCCTAGCCCAGGGATCTGAGCCAGGATTAAACCCAGCAGCTATGCACAGATCCCTGTGCCTGGCTGCTTGGATATCTTGGGAACCACGCTGGTATTTTAAGGTCAAAACAACAGCGAGTCCCAGGGCATCGCCACTCTGGAGAGCAAACTGCTGAAATGGCAACATGTGCTGATGTTTAAATATTAACGAGTCAATAGCCATTAAATCCAGATAAACACCCAGATGCAAAAACACTAAATCTGGGAAACTAATAGGATTATTAGTGCAGTAGGGGGCTTAACTGCAGCAAGATTTCTCAGCCTGTTCTGCAGCTGTGTTTGGTTGGGTCTGAATCATGCTCAGTCTGGAGAGAAGGAAGAGCTGCAACCAGGGAGCTTGCCTGTGCCATGAGCCCTTTTCGGCCATGTGCATGTGAGCATCCTCCTCCCACTCTTTACTGAGCATCTGGAGCCCAAAGGAGTGGACTTCACCTTTTTGAAAAAAGCCATAAACACTGCCATCCCTTGGAGGATTCCTCCTGCCTTCTTGAGCTATGGACCTGGTCACAGTGAGGAGGAGACCCCTCACCCTGCACAGCACCCAGTTACTTGCTAGCAGAGACCAGCAAGACACCCCTTTACATACAGAGTGTTCCTCCTCAGAAAATGTGAGCCCTGTTGCGGTTTTGACCCTGGCTACTGCAAAACACCATGCAGCCGCTCACTCACCCTGCCCCCTCCCTTCCAACCCAACCATTCTGTGATTCTATGAGTCTCGGTCTTTCTGAACATACCTACGCTGTGCAGAGTAGTGTCCTAAGGAGACATAGCAACCCCGGCTCTGCAGAGGTTCTCACCAGCCTGGTTCCACTGCTCCAACAGCTTCCGTGGACACAGCTACTGTCACCAGGCACCGGGAGATGGGAGCATGCCAGCATATTGCAGAGGGCCATCAAGATTTTCCTTCCCAGAAGATGCAAAAAAAAAAAAAAAACCCAAAAAAAACCAAACCAGCAGTGTGAGCTGGGCAAGACACATTCAACCACATAGCACTGTGTGCCTTCAGAGAGAAGCCAACCTGCTGAGAACAGAGAGCAAAGGCAACAATGTTCAGCTCTCTGGAGCAGCTCCAGCTCAGGTCATAGAATCATAGAATCCCAGGATGGTTTGAGATGGAAGGGACCTTAAAGCCCATCCAGTGCCACCCCCTGCCATGGGCAGGGACACCTCCCACCAGCCCAGGTTGCCCAAAGCCTCATCCAGCCTGGCCTTGAACCCCTCCAGGGATGGGGCATCCACAGCTTCTCTGGGCACCCTGGGCCACTGCCTCACCCCCCGCACAGGGAAATATTTCTTCCCAATATCTCATCTCAATCTCCCCTCTTTCAGGTCCCAGGGGTCAGACCGTGGACCCCAGGCAGACACAACCCTCAGCCTTCCCCCCACAGAGGAGCTGTGTCCTTGGGTTGGTCTCACTGGTCCCATCATGAGCAAGGACACCCAGGGAAAAGCACCCCAGGGAAAATGCAGGGGGGGTGGGATGCACCCTGTACCTGGCTAACGGTAAATCTGGTAAATCCACCTCAGCACCCAAAGACAGGCTCCAAAGGGAGCAACGCAAAAGCTGTGTTCGCATGGCTCAAAGAGAAGAGAGCGGCCATACATTATACCAGCAATAAATGTCAGCAACTAAAAGCAGGCTTCAATTTCTAACTGCTGATTTTCAATAAAAATAAAGGCTGAATACTACCAAGCCTAGTTAACTTGCAGGCAAGCTGACAGACCCAATCAGCTCGGTTTTCTTTAAACACTGTGGTACCTGAGCGTCTAGAAAATCTGACCTTCTCATTACAGAACAGACCCTCGTTAGAAGTGGATTTCCCACTTGTAAGTGTGCCCTTACATCTCGAGATACACAAGCAGCAAGTCAAGGTCAGCCATCTCCCAGTGCAACAGCCCACTTATCCCCCAGGTACTCTCGTATTTACAGCATTTCTCCCAGTAATTCTTTTTCCTAATATTTCTGGTCAGCCCAGATTTAAACAACTGAATAAAACTCCCACCATTTCCCCTGGAAGATTATTCCATGGTCTAACAGACTTTGCCATTATATATTTTTTTTCTTTTCCTTCCTGACAGCTGAACCTTGATGCGGTTTAACTTCATCCCATTATGTCAAGGTACGGAAAAAAATGAGGAAAAACACAAATTTCAAGAAGAGTGCCTGAGAGGGCAGAAGGACCTAGACCAAGGACCCAGAGGGGTCTGGGCAGGATGGGGCTAAGGAGTGACAGGTCCTGTTATTGTCCCAATACTGTCCCCAGGCTGGTGTGGCATCACAGATAGTCCATCTCTGTCCTCTCCCCAGGCTCGGATTTGCCCATAAACTGGAATAACAACCAGTTATTCCAGCGATGCTCCCAGCAGCCACTGGCTGGGTAGGCTAGACAGAAACCCACATAATTTTGCATTAAAAATTAATTTCTTCTGAACTCAGGGAGGGGGGAAAGTTCAGGGTGTTGCAGCTGTAACAGAACATGCTCCTCCTTCCCTAATCAGGATGTGTTATCGGGGAATAATTAAAAACACGTCAGGGGTAATTAAAGGTAATTAAATGCTCTCAGTGGGGAACAAGATGCTTGTGGGATGCTGCGGAGCTGCCAGGCAAAGAGCTGCCTGCCTGTGTGGCACGTCTGCGCTCCGGGAAGGTTCTGAGAGAGGCTGGGATGGGGGGTGAGAAATGCACCCCCATCTCTGCACTGGGGATGGGGGTCCCACAAACCACCCAGGAGCCAGCCCTTCAGGCTGGGCATGCTCACACCTTTGGTTTGCCCACCATTTGGGACATCCTTTCCACTCTCAAAAAGCAAGGAGAAATTTCTGAAGGAGCTTTGTAAGAACTGGGCTGGGGCAGAGGGAGAGCTTCGGTCCGGGGAGGAGCTGGTGGCTTGGCTGAGAGCACTGTCCCCAAAACGCAACCACGGCACCTGCGACAGCTCAGCAGACACCAACAGGGTCTAGGAGGGAAATCAAGGGACTGATGGGACTGGAAAACCACTGATTGCAAATGAGAGTTCAGCCTGAAGAGTAAAAGCTTTCCTGAAAATTCAGCAGTCGCTCTCCAGCAGCGTCCGTCTTCCCTGGATGGGAAGGTTAAAAACTACAGAGTCACGCAGCGGTCCTACTTAGACATGTAAGAAGGTTCATAAATACCCACTTACAGTTTTATATTAATTGCAGCTGCATCCGACTGCGTAACAATAGGTGGAGCTAGAACTGCTGTCAGAACGAGAGCAAAGCGATGTGCTAGAGCCGGAGTCACCGAGGATTAAGTGCTTCACTGGGGTTTTGACATCAATAAGATGCTTCTTCCCTGAGCAAGCACTGGCCAAGGCGACCTCTCCGGTCCTCCGCGTGGCTGGGCCACCAGGACTTTCCAGCATCTCCTCTTATTCGAGGGTTTTTAAGGCAGCACTTTAAATGAGAGCCTCTTCCCTGCTAACTCATTGACAAGGAACATTAAATCTCCTTTAAAAGCACCAAAGGCTTCAAAGCCTTTCTCCAGGCTGCAGAGCCACTATTGAAGCCCATCACCCTGGTTGGCCGGGCTGCTCCCCGAGCCAGCTGCAGGCAGCTGGGGCCGTGCTGGTTTTAATGGGAACCGTTCACCTCGGCCGTATGCAGCGCACGGTGTGAAGTGCCTCTTTGTGAGACGCACGGAGTAATCCCGGCTTCCCGGTAAGATAATTAAGTTCCACTCAACGGTGTGACTGCTACGACTTAAAGCACATGCACAGAATGAATAAAGCATTGTGGGGACTTTTTTTCCCCCCCTAATAAAAATAATTAGCTTTTACCAGTTGAGGGTGTTTCTTTGCCCCTTTTCAGCAGCATTGGGGCGATCTGAGCCCGCTCAACGCCGAAGCCATCCTTGGGCAATCCTTTCCAGGGCAGGACCCTGTGGAGGTGGTGCACCCTTTGTGGCACCCACTGGATGCACACGAAGGAGTTCTGCAAGAGTCCATCGCCTAAATAAACAAGAAAACAGCCACAGAAGAGCAATCTGCCTTTAGGAGCATTAGTTGATGCGAAAACAGAGAATTACTGGGATGGCATCCTTCTGCTGCCTCTGTTTCTGGAGCATGTTTGACATCCCCATGGGTACGAACACCCCCGTGAGCTGGCCCTGCTGCTGCCCATGCTGTGCCATGGTGACAAATGGAGGCACAACGGTGGTGACAGCAGTGCCCCGGGGGGTCCCTGGGCTGGGTAAGAGAGCTGCATCCTCCGGGCTGGCTCCGTGCATCCGTACAGCTCCGGGTGAGCCCATATGGCAGGGGCTGCTGGCACCCGCGAGGTATCAGCGCTGCTTGGATGGAGGCTGTCTCCAGATCCCATCTGTCACCGCGGGCTGAGCCCCTCCACACTGGGCTGGCATGGTGGGGGGGAACCATTTCCAGCCTGGATGAATCCCAGAACGGTTTGGGTGGGAAGGGACCTTAAAGCCCACCCAGTGCCACCCCCTGCCATGGGCAGGGACACCTCCCACTAGCCCAGGTTGCCCAAAGCCTCATCCAGCCTGGCCTTGAACCCCTCCAGGGATGGGGCATCCACAGCTTCTCTGGGCACCCTGGGCCACTGCCTCACCCCCCGCACAGGAAAACATTTCTTCCCAATATCTTATCTAAAGCCTGGAAAGTCTGAGCATCTCCAAGGGGGTGGGATCCAAATTCAGGAATCCATCAAATTTCTAAGCTTCGGACAAGGTGGTTGTTGTCTTATACACCAACATCCTCACCCACAGATCCCAAAGCATCTTGTGAAACACCCACTTGCTCCATCACAGCAGCTGCACATCCCTGACAGTCCCAGGGATGCGAGAGGACCTTTCCAGCCGCCAAATCTGGGCTATTCGGGACGAATTTCTGAATCAGACCTATCGCACTTCTATGGAAACAAAGCTGCGCATGTTACCCTCAGCAAAGGGTTAAGTTCCTAAGTGGGCTGGTAATTACATTTTTACTGTAGTTTAAAAAGGCCATTTGAGGCCCTACTGGAGCAAACATTTTCCCTTTTAATGACACCATAATAGATTAAGAGGGACCTGTCTCCCAGCAAACATTAAACAAAAGGAGATTGATTACCCCAGCGACCAGAGCAAGCTGGTCTCCCGAGCACAGTTTGTGCTGGAGACACTGGGAAAACAGCTGCAACAGATGTGGGACAGGCGGGTCAGCGCGGTTTTCCTTCTCGTCTCCCAACAGCCACCGTGGAAGGGAAGATGTGCCAGAAAAAAAAAGCGAGCAGAAACTGCTTTCAGGGTGGTGTTGAAGATTTTTTTGGGTTATTGCAAAATATTGTCCAGGAGGAGGAGCGAAAGGGAGAGGCAGCAGAGGAAAGGAAATATTTATGGAGCTTTAAAAGAAGTGGATGGTTACGACAGAAGGGAAAGTGCACAGAACAGCTCCAGCAGGAACAGGATCAGCTCCTGTAAAGGTTTTTAACTGCTGAAAACCCAGGGTGCTCTGTACTAACCTGGCTGCTCCATGCAAGGCTGGGTGCTGGTGTCTGCCCCATCACTGGGGTTCGGGGGTTTCCTCCATCAGCATCGCCGGTGCTTTGCTTTAAGCCATCCAGCCTGGACACACTCTCCCTGCGCTGGCCTTGGGCCATGTCACCATCCCAGGGGGCTCGGCTGGTGCCTGGGCTGTCCCCAGGACGTGAGCCACCTGCAGCCAAGAGTGGTGGGGGGGACATGGTGACCCCTTACACCCCCTGCAGTGGGATGCCAGCCCAGCCTGGACTTGTCAGTGGAGCTGCCTGGGACCGGCAGGATGGAAATCTGCCTAATTAGCGCCAGGAAAACAGCAGCAGCAGGGGCCCGGGTAGCCCCTGCCAAGCAAACATGTTCCAATCAAACTGCAGCTTCTTTGCTCCAAAGTTTACAAGATGTTTCTTTCAAACCCTCATTAAAGTCCTTCTGTCACCCCCCCTGCACCGCCTGGCCCCCGCGCCAAGGCTGAGATGCCGTCGCACGAGCCATCACTCCTGCTGCCGTCAGGGATGGGAATGTCGCACATTTGGCATGGGTGGTGTGGAAGGGCACAAGAAACCTGAGGGATCGGCCTTTTCCTCCGTCTGGGTCATCCTCCAGAGACAGCCACCTCTGGAAAAGGTCACAGGACAGCATTTTCAAATGCTTGGGCAGCAAGGTTGTTTCTCCTGAAGCTGCAGATGTGTGAAAACGTGTTTAAACCTGCACTGGCCAGCCCAGACTGCACGATGCACACAGAGAAACAGGTACATCCAAGGTGTGATGCAGCTCCGGCTGGGACGGGTACGGCAGGAGGGATGTCTGCAGGAAAGGCTGGTGAAGGACCCAGCTGTAGCAAAAGGCTGGGAATGACCCTAAATAGGGGCTGGCAGGGGGATAAATGGGGAGAGAAACAAGTGATGGAGACGTTGGACATCCCACCACGATGCGTTAGAGCCAGGTGATGAAGGGTCCCCACAGGGAGGAGAGCGGTCCCTAGGGTGGATGGATGCAGGTCCATGGGGATGGGATGACCAGACAGCTAACTGGGACACAGTGGGCTTGCAAGTCCCTCAACACAGAGGATATTTCATGCTTACCTTGCCTTTAAGAGCTGATCTTGACTCCAGCCATCGTTGGAGACCTGGGCTGGTGAGATCCCAGCTCCTGCACACCGCAGGGATTCTCTGGTCGATGCAGCTGCAAGCAGCAGCCCAACAGAGCCAGAGCTGAGCCACCCCCGCGCACATCCCTGGGGGATGCAGGCAGGGATGCAGGCAGGGAGGGCAAATACATCCCCACCAAGCTGTTCCTTAGCATCATCAGAGGGTTTTCAAATGGGAACAGCCCACGCTTTGAACACAATTTTTGAAGATAAGTTAATTTCCTTGGACTCCAATTAAAAGCTCGGCAGCTCTGGGTGAGTGCCCAGGCACCTTCCAGCGTTGCAGCAGCCTGGCCTGCTGCTTCGCCACTAATTGCACAGCCCCAAACATCCCTTCTCCAGGAGGTGCCTCAGGTGGCTGGACCCAGCACCGAGGAACGTGCCAAACTGCAAAGCCCCACGCTCTGCAAACAGCTGTCCTTCCCGAGTCACACACCCACCCTGCACGGGGACCTGGGTGCACCTGGGCAGGGATGGGGGACCCCAAACTTTGTGCCAGGGGGAAGAGCATCCCCTCGGCGTGTCCAGCCTGGGAGCAGGGAACCAGGTCACACCGAGGATCCCAGCACTGCACCAGGACATGGGATGGTGAGAGCACTCTGTGTCAATATTTATTCAGCATTTTGAACAATTAAGGCTTTTATTTTCCTTTCACTACGCTCATGAATGTGTTCAGTGCAGTTTGGAGGCAGCAAGATGCCCCATGGAGTAGGGGTAGGCAGGGGAAAAGCGCTAGAAAATACCTGGTTTCGCCACTCACCCACTGTTGTGTTTTTCCTCTTTTGATGCTACTTTTTATTTTGATTGAGAAATATTTTGTGGTCTGACGCAAACCTCACTCTTGCCTGAAGAGCCAAAGTCAACATGGAGTTCTGTGAGCTCCTCAAACGGAAACGTTTAAAATTACAGAATTGAAAAAAAAAAAAAAAAAAAAAAAAANAAAAAAAAAAAAAGCAGCCTTCCCTTTTCCTAGCTTTGCCTCTTCCTTCCCAGGGACACTCAGCTCTTTTTTTTTTTTTTCCTCCTTTTTTTGGTCTCTTTTCCCTATGAAAATACATTTTGGGGTCTCAAATTTCCTGCCACACCACTCCCAGCTTAAGCAGAGCCCAGCAGTGTCCAGACCCGCTCTGCTCCTGCTCCAGGACAGCATTCCAGGGAGAAGAGGACCCTGGCAGGCTGTTCAGTGCAAAATCATCCCTCCTGGAGCTGCTCCAAGCACCTTCCCCTCCTGGCACGGCATGCAGAGGCCAGCCGAGCTGTCGATAGTTATTTAGTTAATGCTGGAAAAAAAATTTGGAGCAGGAGAAAAAAAAAAAAAACAACATTTGCCCACAGAAAAATACAGCCCCCAGCTCCTTCCTCTGGTTAATTAAGGCAATGTTGCTAATTAGGCTTCCATCTACCCATCTCGCACCCTTTCCTTGGCCAGCAGTTCCCTGCCCGCCCTGGTGCGGTCGTTAGCCAGCTTTTCCCTAAATAATAAAGCCCATGAAAGCCACGAAATTGGGCAAAGGGGCTTGAAAACAACTTCAGCTTCTGGATCTTGGCAATAGATTTCATTTCAGCCAGAGAAACGCAAACCAAGGGAAGTCTTCGCCAAATAATCTATAGGGCAGCACGCACAGGGGTGTTTCAGGTATTTGTGCCCCATCTTTGCTTTTGCTCTTGCTGTAGCAGCACAGAAGGGGAAAAGCTACGTGTCCACGTGCATTTTTGTGTATCCGAGCGTCTCCATATAGGCTCGCTAACGCATCTGCACCCGTGGATGTGTTTCAGGCTCACTGGAGGGTGTGAGGCTGTTTATTTGTGTCTGTTTATGTATCTGCATCCCGGCTGTTTGTTGGTATGGGCTGCATTTCCCTCCGCATATGTCTCGGTGGCTACGTGCCTGATTGCGTAGGAGAGTTTCCCGTGGCTTTTTGGTGCTATTCCCAGGCAGCTCCAACAGAAAAAGGCACGCTCTGCGATGGGAAATTATTAGACAGCATGGGAAGAAGAGGGGAAACACTGAAATAGGGATAATTTGCAGAAAAAAAAAAATCAAGTGGGGAAATTAGTACCCTGGAGGGTGTCTTTGAGGGCTCCTCCCAGACACATGGAGAGGATGCGATGCTCAGGAGGGGACATTGGGGTTGCACCCACGGCCAAGGAGGATGAAAGGGAGAACCACAGGGAGGGAAACCTGCAGCCTCCGCCCCACCAACTGCCTTTCAACCTGTGTCTCATTCCTTCAGGGTTTTAAAGAGATGTTTCCCACTCACCCGTTTCTGGCATCTAAAGCAAGAAGCACCCGGAGCAGCAAACCTGTCTGTCCACATCTGCACAGCTCAGAGGAGCCGTGCCCGTGCCACCGGTGTCCCACAGCACAGGGGTCTTCCAGTTCCTCCCACAAAGGCTCCAAACACCGCAGCCTCCAAGATAACCAACGTGAAGAGCCAGCTCTGCAGCTGTGACACTGAAACGAGACAAGGACACATCATACATGGAGCTGTGATGGCCCCAGGAGGTATGACCTTGGTCCATCTCCACTTCAGGAGCTACTTTCTACTTTCCTCCAGTCTAAAAGCAGACATAAAACCACCACCCTGCAGGCATCTCACCAGCCTCAAGCACTTTGAGGTGACAGCCACCAGGATCCCCCAAGCCAAGAGCTCCCTGTTTCCCAGGGGTCTGTATATGAACATTCTCCAGCCCCGAGCTCCTGCCCTCCTTCATTGCTCCCACCTGGGAAACACCCCAGTGCCTGCCCTCGCTAATGAAGGTTAATGACTTAATGATCCGTCCTTCAGCCTCCTGAGGAATTCCCTCTCCCTGTACTGGGCTGGGCAGCTCTCCTCTGCCCTCGTGGGCTCACAAGAGGATTTCTGGTCTCTTTGAGCCCCTAATGCCAGTCTCACATGGTTCCTCTATGCTGCGTTCTGGGCTTGTCCACTACCCGTGACTCAGTTTCCCTTGCCTGGGTGCCTCTTTGCACGTGAGTGTGCAAAGCTTGACGTCCACCCTGCCTGCTCCCCCCCAGCGAGGGCAGTGGGAGCCACCGACACCCTCTGTGGGGGGGCTCAGCCCCATTGCAAAGAGCAGGTTCCCTTTGCAGGAAGGGATTTGGCCCTTCTGATCCCAGGAGGTCCTCATTGGCCAGACTTTTACCTTCCAAATTCTTTATAATGCCGGTGGAACGGCACATGACGACCCTGCCAGTGGAGGACCAGGGGGTGCAGCTGGAAATAAGCCCCCGCCGCAGTCCGCAGGCACCGAGTGATGTGGCTCCCAGCGTCTCCCCCCAGCCAGACCCACGTTCCCCAGCCCCATGGTGGACCCCCCCAGCTCTGCCCCATCCATCCACACCCCTTGCATGGAGACCAGCCCATGGCACAGCCATGGGGGTGCTGGGCAGGGGCTGCTCCATCTGCACAGACCCCCCGACACCCCAGCTCTCCATCCTCTCTGTTTCCAAGGAGACGTTTAGGTTCAAGCCCTCCTCATACCCCACAAGGTTTTCCTCCCAAGCAACCCACCCAGGCCACCGTGTCGAAGCATCGCTGGGGTTATCTCCATGCCAAGGGTCTCTGGGGGCCCCATCTATTACACTCTTATCAACACCCCTCTTTGGTTCATTTCTTTAACAAATCTCCCCTGTGCATCTCGGTGGAAACAGCCCAGAGATAATAACAGCAGATATGCATTGACCTATGGGATTCCTGGAGTGATCAAACTGTCAGATAACGGAATAAATCTTTCTCGTGGGCTGGGGATTAAATCAGAGAGTGTTAGCTGCTGCGGCTTCTTATTTATTTCTGTTCTTTTAAATTGCATTTCCCTTCCCCCCATGAAGAGCGTTTGCTGCCTACAGCTGTAAATTACTGCAAACCTTTATGGTAAGTTTAGACACTGAGTCTCTTAACCTTGCAAACACCTCTTGTTTCCCTTAATGGTCTCTGAAAGCTCTTGGGAAAGAGAAAGGAAAAAAGAGGAATATGATTTGATAGTAAGCACGTACCTTGGCATTGCACAACCGTGCGACCCAGTGTGAAGACCCCCTGAAATGCACGTGGTCGGTGTGTAGCTCTTGGGTGTCTCATTGATCAGCTTCATGACCTTGGATGCGGCATTTCATCCCTGCATCACCCAACCCTTCACCCATCTCTGTTCCCCAAGAGGCTGGGGATGGTCCATACCCTGCAAACAGGGCTGCAGGGAGCTGAGAGCATGGGTCTCACATGCGTCCTTCTCCCAGAACGGAGCATTTCCCCATTTGCTTTGGCAGAGGGGGAATATCTGAGCATCGGGCAGCATCCCTGGGATTTGGGTGGAAGATCACCATGAGAGCCATAGACTGATGGGCAGCTCCGGAAGAGAGGACGGAGAAATACCCAGAGAGGGCTTGGTCTCTGGTGTCTATTCAGCAGAAATCTTTGATGTGGTGAAATATGTTCTCCTTAAAAAAAAAAAAAAAAAAAAAAAGAAAAAAAAACAAAAAAGAAATTAATATAAGAAAAAAAAAAATCTCATTGAGAATTAACACACCAATGTTCGCGGGCTGCCCGAGGTGTTTTTCTCACTCCCCTGGAAAAGTTTCTACATTTCAGTGCTTAAGTCCCAGTTTCAGAGGATGCTCCTGTCCAGCCCCTGATGTTCCTCCACCTCCCCAGGCTGAGCAGCCCCAGGTCCCTGTGAATTAGCAAAGCAGCTGCCTCCAGCCGGTGTATCCGGGTGTCCCTGCAGACACCTAACGGGAAGTACGGCGGTAAGACCCTGCTCTCCTCCGGCAGGATCCTGCCCCTCCTGCCCACCTCCCCATAGCCCACCAGCCCAGCTCCAGTGGTACCCAGCCCTGCCCAGGGGATGGGGCAGGGACCCCAGAGCACAGCGTGCGTCACACCAGACACCACAAATCCCACAAAATGAGTTGGATAGCTGGTGCTATTCAGGTGCAAAAAAGATTTGCAATACTGCATGTCCTACAAGGTAAAAAAAAAAAAAATCTCATTGAGCTGACACTGCAGAGGCTTCACGCCGCCATGCCGTGCTCCTGGCCAGTGGTGGGGGGACTGACACCAGCACCGGGCTCCACAGCCCCAATTAGGCTGACGGCCGGTCTATTGGTGCTGAGATTGGCAGGCTGATATCAAGTCCAAATGTGGCACATTAGCCTGAAAACACCTTTGCTCTAGGCTGGGGGAAAGCAATCAGAGAGGAGAGCGGTGATGTGATGCCAGCTCTCCTCTCCCTCCCCTTGGCAATTTTCACCCCAGAAAATTCTGGTTGCATATGAAGTGATGGTTCTCAGTCACCTCCGATCCTATTTGCACCAGCCAGCAGTGCTGGGGGCCAGCTCACCCTCCTCGCTGTGCCCGATGGACTCACAGCCAGGTGATTGCAGGAAAAAAGGCAGAAACGGGGATGGAGGGAGGCAGGGACTGGTGCACAGGTGGATGACTGTACGTGTCTATGTAGACAAAAATCTCCTGCAATTTTCTAATCCTTCCTTGGAGCAACAACTTTCTGAATCCCACCCCAACAGAACCCCATCCACATGCTCCCCAGGATGCCAGTGAATTCCCAGGGTTCTGCAGAGCCACCAACATAGAATCACAGAATCCCGGGATGGTTTGGGTGGGAAGGGACCTTAAAAATCAAGTTCCAATCCCCTGCCATGGGCAGGGTCACCTCCCACTAGCCCAAGTTGCCCAAAGCCTCATCCAGCCTGGCCTTGAACCCCTCCAGGGATGGGGCATCCACAGCTTCTCTGGGCACCCTGGGCCACTGCCTCACAATCCCCTGCCATGGGCAGGGTCACCTCCCACTAGCCCAAGTTGCCCAAAGCCTCATCCAGCCTGGCCTTGAACCCCTCCAGGGATGGGGCATCCACAGCTTCTCTGGGCACCCTGGGCACTGCCTCACCCCCCGCACAGGAAAACATTTCTTCCTCACATCTCATCTCCATCTCCCCTCTTCCAGCTCCAAACCATTCCCCCACATCCTATCCCACAGCCCCTCCAGCCTCCCCGCCCTGATCTACTCCTCACTGCAAAGCCAATCCCGACAAAAAACCACAGGCTGTGAGACCTAGTTCCCAGCCAGACATTTGTAATGAATTTTCATTTTATAAAAACAAAAAATCCCAGAGACGCCGAGTCAGCCGATCCCTCTTCAAACTGCATTAAGTGTCCCACAGAGCAGGGACAGACAAGCTGCTCCATATTCCCTATTTTTTTTTTTTTTTAACACACCATCCATTTAAGGCTGGTGAAAGCTTGATCAATAGGCAGCACCGGCGCGGGCTGCCCGAGGTGTTCGCGGGCTGCCCGAGGTGTTCGCGTGCTGGTTTGTTCCAAGATAATTGCTCTGCCGCCACCAGCCCACACCACAGCCAGCGGGGGACAAGTGGCCAAGTTCAAAGCCAACCCTCCGAACCCCCCCACTGCCAGGCTACACTGGAGGGGGTTCTGTGGAGCCCATCGGGTGCCGGGGACAAATTGGAAAACAGAAGAGCCCTGGCACCCCGGGAGAGCGGCAGGAAAGTTCCACTCGAATGGTGGCAAAAAAGTTTCAGGGCTCAGTGAGAAGAAATTTCAGCGCAAATGGCAGTGGAGTGGCAGGGGGATGGCGGTGGGGGGCTGGCGCGGAAGGTGGGGACGTGGGTTTGGGTGGCCAGTGGATGGGGCAGTTTTCTGAGCCTCCCATCCCGCCGTGGGGGAGAAACATTTCTGAGTCGTCCCCCCCCACGCTCTGCCAAAATCCCACTGCTGGTGGTAAAACCTCCTGAAATCACCTAAATATAGCATCAGAGAATCCCAGAATGGTTTGGGTGGGAAGGGACCTTAAAGCCCATCCAGTGCCACCCCCTGCCATGGGCAGGGACACCTCCCACTAGCCCAGGTTGCCCAAAGCCTCATCCAGCCTGGCCTTGAACCCCTCCAGGGATGCGGCATCCACAGCTTCTCTGGGCACCCTGGGCCACTGCCTCACCCCCCGCACAGGAAAACATTTCTTCCTCACATCTCATCTCCATCTCCCCTCTTCCAGCTTTCAAATATGCGATTGCCCTGGGCACCACGGCACCGCTCCTCTGGGGACTGGGATTTTTCAGCAAGAAGCTCCAGGCTCCCAGCAGACCCTGTCCGGATCCCAGGGACAGTTTCACCCCGCTGCTGACCTGCCTGCAGCCCCCGCGCATCCCTGCGGGGATGCTTCTGAGCCTCATTTTCCAAAGTCCTCGGTAATTTTGGGTGCATTCATCTCTGACTGCCCCCAAGAGAGGCTCGAAGTTCAGACACGGCTGACTGCCTCCTCTTTAGAAATCTGGCAGCTTTACCAGCCAGCTGAGCCCTTTTTAATGGGCAGCAGCAGCATCCCAGGCGCCCCAGGCAAGTCCTGCTTCGCTCAGCACCACACTGTCCTTGGCCAAGAGCTTGGTTGGAGCAGGGGAGGGCAGGAGGACAGCAGGAGAACGGCAGGATCGCTGTCCCCAGGGTGACAGTGAGTGATGGGAGATGCTCTGCCCAGTGCAGGGGACTGCCCTGAGCCTTTCCCCGGTGATGCTGCACACTGACTCCAGCTCGGCCAAGGTCATCCTGGTTTTAGGAAGGGAGAGGTGAAGCGCTGAGAGATCTTGTTTTGAAAGTCCCCCAGAAAACTACCAAGAAAACCAAGCACCTGACCCAGATCCCCTCTCCTCCTGCCTTACCCAAGGGACCACCCTCCAGCCCACCAGCAAATGGGTGAATTTCAATCCACCAGCACCACCAAGGTGGTCTCTTTGGGACTGAAAATCCTCCCGTGACCTTCTTCATCTCCTGGGACTGGAGATAAAAATGTCACTTGGCCGTTGACCCCAAAGTGGAGAAGGTCTGGCAGATGGAGACATGGGTCCAGCACATGGAGAGTGTGTCCAGCCATGAAGATATGGGTCCAGCACATGGAGACGTGGGTCCAGGACGTGGAGACATTGGTCCAGTCCATGAAGACATGGGTCCAGCACACGAAGACGTGGGGCCAGCACATGGAGATGTGGGTCCAGCACATGGAGATGTGACTCCAGGAACCATCACCATGGAAGGGCAGACTGAACACCATCGTTGGCAATCAGAGATTTCCTATCGACTCAAAGGGCTCCAGGCTGCTCAGGGAGGGGAAGATCAATTATCTGCTGCCGTTAATCTGCAGGGACATGCGAGACCACAGATAAATCAGGTCAAAGCTGTTCTACCTCTTCCAGCAGGAACACCTTCCCTGTCCTGTAAACCTCAAAGACACGACACGAAGAGGAAAGTTAAATGATTAATTTGTTTTTCAAAACAACGTCCTGAGAAAAATATCAAATTTTCTAGCTGGAGAAAAATTCTTTTGGCAGCCTGAGCCCCTGTAAACTGTTTGGGAGTTCATTTAGTTGACTGAGTGTGCTTACACATCTGTGATTAGACACTTACTGTACAGTGGTTTTTTTTTAACTTCTCTATTTTAAATTCTCCCCAAACTTCCTGAGCAGGATTTTCTTGTCCAACCGTTTGTGTTTTATATCCGTGCTGAAATACTGCTTTATAAATAGCAAGAGCTTTATCTTGACTCTAACCAGCAACCTCAACTTAAAGCTAAATGCATAATTTACTGCAAATTAAACTTAATGGGACTGGAATAATTATGTTGACTTTTGGAAGTACTTAAGGATAAATACATGATTAGATATTTTGCACACCGTGAGGAAATATTTATTTCCAAATACAAATTCTTCCCATTGAGCCTTTTGATGGAACATGTAGGGGTGACACTATCAGCATATAGATTACGGTACCATTAAATAAATTACCCCGCTGCATTCGCAGCACCGGAGAGATGGGAAATCTCCGGCAAAGTGCGATGATCTGCTGCCGGTTCACGGCGTGGGTACAGGGAGCTCGGCACGGCCCTGGACAAGGCTCTTGGAACTGGATGATCTTTGAGATCCCTTCCAACCCAAACCATCCCAAGGTTCTGTGATTCTTCAGGCTCTCCTCCCCATGCCCATCATGAGACTGCAGAGCCAGGCTGTCCGCAGGAACAAGGTCACCCCCCAAGATAATCCCACCCAGGGACCCTCCACACACTTCTTCCCAAAAAATGAACCAAGCAGCATCCATACAAACTTGTATTTCCTCCCCAGGAGATTTGTTTGTTATGGAAATGACTCAAGTTTAGAGCTGGTTTTCTGAGGTTTTTTTCCTGCTAGTCAAAAATTTAGGGAAATTTCAGCAGGAGGAGAATCTGCAGGATCCTTATCAGCGGCTCATGCTATAAAACCCGCCCTGACCACAACTGGCTCCTGCTTTTTCCTTGTGTTTCCAGCTCCGGCTGCTCTTAGCTACCCAAAGCATCTCCAGCCAAGCGCTTTTCCCACGGGAAATCCCAGCTCACT
>VZTO01017863.1:3382-31187 GCA_013400615.1 Syrrhaptes paradoxus
CAACAACATGATTTAAGAATTTTCATTCTTACCGGATACTCTAACTTGCATGGCAGAACACAAAAAGCTCTGAAGCTGTCTGCATTTCTCTATACAATAATTTCAGTTGTCTCATCTTACCCACCTTGCTAATGAATAAATTCTTACATTATTCTATTTCCACTTCCACTGCTACTGTCATTTGCATGAGTATGAAGCAGATCTTGACAGGACTAGGTCCCATTTCACAAAACTTATCTGTATTTAACTAAACAAATCTGTCATCCCAGACAATTTACAAACTAGCTAAACTGCACTTCACAAGGTATTTACAGAAGGGGCAATGTCTAGATTTAGCTCTTTGGTTCACTGGGAATAGAGAGACATTAAGATCCTCTGCTGCTGTGCTAAGGTGTCAGCGTTATTTCAGCGGGTGGTGAGAGGTTAGCCACCACTGTCTTGCTGACCTGATGTGCACCAGGCTACAAAAGAGAAGTGAGGTTTGTGTTCATTAGCTTTCATTTGCAAAGGTGCCCTCCTCAAGGTAGGTAGAGGGTATAAGTTGTCTTTTTCCTTNAATTTTAGGTTTTCTGTTCAAATTTTGTGCCTGAGGACCCTTGGTTATCAAATATAACCAGAGCATATTTACAGCATGTTGCCTTCCTGGAGCATGTCATAGATACTAGTATTTCATTAACATTAGCCAAGGTAGTAAGTAGCACGTACAGATTTAGCAAGTGTTTGTGATAGTTAAGATAATAAATAGGATTGGTTCCATCAGACTGTCAGTCTCAACTCCATATTTTGCAGAGCTCTCTAGTGATATTGTTTAGGAAATAGTTGCACCAGTAAATTTCTAAACTCCCAGCCCAGCTATCAGTAACATTTTAAAGCAAATGTCGCTAGGGATTTTTTACTGAATGACAGAAAAATACTTCACATTTTCAACCCAGTGGGGTCCTTGTGTCTTGGTAATGCAAGTAACAAACAAACAAATGCACTCAGTCAAGTGGAATGATATAACAGTAACAGCAGTCCGCCCTTCCGAGTGCTTCCCCTGATTTATGGTTGTTACATCAGATTCATCAGAATGACTCATCTCTAATCCAGACTTTTTTAGGCTGTGAAGAGATCCTCAGACACATTCTTTGGATACCTGAAGTAAAGTCATATGATAAAGATTGATAAGCACATTAAAAGCTTTTAACTTATTTTTTCTTTTTCTAATGGACTCACATAGATTTTGAACAAACAGAAGCTTTGCTATTGCACATATGTAAAATATATCAAGAAAGCGAAGTTATTTATCCAAGAGTACCTTTTGTTAGATTTTGATGAAGAGAAAGAAATGCAATTCTGTACACCTCCACTCAGCCGTAATTCATGACCTTCAGTAATGAAAACAGCTGTGAGATCTAACTGTATTCCAGTGGATCTTCATCAGTAGAGGGGAGATGGATGCGTTGGGAGACAATGCCCTGCTTAGGCTACATCTGGGTCACTGTCCTGAAAGACAAAGCCCAGGGAATGCCAAGGAATCAAAGTGTTTGAGAAGTTCTGTTCACTTTCAGCACTTCTCCTTTCACATTCCAGCCCCAAAGTAGACAGACAGATATTTCTAGTACTTGTGAATTACTACTAGAATAGGCACCAAATACCCTTCTTTTAAAGCAAGCAGCACATGGCTATTTGAAGAGCCTATGTCAAAGTGAAAAGACTCAGCAGTCTTCCCCCAGAAAGGTGAAGTTATCCCCCTATCAGTTATGGCATAGAGTTTTCACCTGTACCCAGAGCACCAGGAATAGACAACAGCTGAGAAGTGCTCTGGAAGCACCTCACATGTGTTCTCCAAACAACATCCTGGCTGCCTTCCATGTGTATGGAGAGCTCAGTCAAATCTCATTGGTTTTAGCTAACAGCTAACAAGAAATTTCCTCACAATGCGAGGAATTCACATCAGCGGCCAAGTGAAGACAGATAGGATTAACCAGATGTCCACCAACCCAAATAAATCCACTCATCAGGATTTTGCAGCAGGTATTGACACTTGAATTTGCCTGTTTGACAAATTGTGCCTTTATGATATAACTAGTTAGTTTCCACGTAGTAATTCTATTGCCAGTGCTCTCTATTGTTGTAAATAATGTAAACATTTATTGTATAAATTACTGATTGTCATTTTGCAAACAAAACCTTGGAAGACATGTTTAAAAATCACCTTGCAGCTGAAGATGAAAGATGGCTATTAAGATGTACTAACCCAGTGAGAGAGCAGGCTGCTGGCAACAATTTATTTTACCTCAAGGCGTTTTGGATGACTCAGTGTTCTATTAAATACTGAGCATGAACCATCCAAACAGCTGCTGTCTGGCATATATGTCACACCCTAGTATTGTTCCAAAATTTACCTACTTAATCAGCATCTTCTGGCAGACTGTTTTTTGAAGCTGGTAACCAACTCCATTTTAAACAAGATGAAAGTCAAAGACTTAATCCACCCATCNTGATAGCATAGATGCTGACTCTGAGTTCCACAGAGGTGACTCAGACATGATTTGTATAAATCATCAGATAAAGTTGATATAGTGGCTATAAATAAACACAAATGTATTCCACTAAAAACAGAGGAATTCAGAGTTTGAATCCAATGGCTTATCTTGGAGCTTTGCCAATGTCCTAGGTAAGCCTAATTAGAAATGTTAATAAATATTGCAGGTTTAAATTCAACTTTAATCCTGGGTACAGGACAGAATATTGGAGGGGTGTGGAGGGAGAGGAAAGCAAGTTTCAGGAGCTTGGGGATTACTTGGAAGACCTCCGTGAATTGGGGAGGTGGAAAATTACTGTGAGAATATACTGCTTCTGTGCTGTAAACTGCATGCGCTGATTCAGCAATGAAGACATGCACTGAATTTGGGGCAGGGTATAAGTTGTCTTTTTCCTTTGTTTTCCTTTTGTGGTTGCCATGCTCCTGTAAGTGCTGCTGTGACAGTCCCAAAGTCGACACAGGTTGACTTGATGAGGATGAGATGAATCCCTGCAGAGTCCAGGAAGCTTTGTCTGTGTGCAATTACATTTGATGGGACTCCTGAGGTGAGGTTCTGGCTTCAGATGGTCTGACACAGTGCTGACACTACACCTTCAGCACATGGAGGGTGCACAACTTTCAGGCTGCAGCAGTCTGAAACATGCTGGCTGAAAAGTTCATTAAAAAGGACGATAGAAATGATCAAGACTGTAACTGGTGACTGGGCAATGGTGTTTATGCCATCTTCAACTCAGTCAAAATGAAACACTGCTGTGTAGGCCTTTCTCCCCCAAAATGTGTCCAAGTCACCATGCTGTTCTTGTTGCAGTTTCTCACTATAGGCGATTTAACATTCAGAACAATGATATACAAAAATAGATTCTATAGCATAATCTGAAGGAAAAAAACCCTCAGTTGAGGCATTGTCTTTCATATGGAAAAAACCAACCCTGTGATGATTCTGATTGAGTGATTGATTGAATGATTACTTTATAATGATACTTTATATGCTGCGCTTGTTAATCTAACAACTTGTTTACAATAGGCACTTATAGGTAACATTATAAATACATAATGCATCAAGTGTGATTGTATTTTGTTGCCTAATGCAGAGAGGAATAGCGTACTGCCAAAATGGGTAGTTATTCATATTTTATCGGGCTACCATTTCATTACCTAGATGACACTTGGCCACTGGACGTAAGAGCTTGCACTTATTACTCTAACTGTGGCACTCAAAAGAACAAAGTTTATAAGGATAACTGCAANATAAAATTAGTGTATTGTACCCCGTTGTTGCTGCTTTCTATAGTAGTCAGCCTTACATATTGAACAATGCCATATGAATGTAATTTTGAGAGGTAAGAGCTTGATTCTTTAAAAAAACACTTATATGGGCAGTATGAGCTCTTGCTGAGGATCTTCACCATGTGAATATTGTGCATTCAGCCTAGTTAATAAAGAAAACCTGAGTTCCATGGATACATAGGGGCATGTAGGTGGAGTTCTGGCAAATGAGAGTTTTTTTTCACCACCGAGCTCCATTCAGCAACCAAGAAAACCATATCTTATCATACCGTTTGCACACTCTACTTCTTCTCAGGGAATAATATCTGTATATCTAATTTGCAAATGTCAATAGGTGAGTACTTTTGGCCACTGGCAATGAGTGGGATTTGGGAAGAGAGGTTTCTGTAAGGCTTGAAGGTCCATCTGGGAATGATGGATGACTTTCAGCAGCAAAGATTTTCTAACAAATGACATTCCAAACCAGAGTCTTATAAAGTACTCACAGCTAATGTCAATAATTCTCTCTTTGCCAGTTTAAATATCCTTCTGAGTCTCTCACACCCTCACTGGTACAGTACACTGGCAAAATTAGCAAGCTGATGTCACCACTCCTTGTAGATAAACACATGTGCAAAGTGTCAGGCATAAGGAGGAGATTACAGAACACATATTTCTAAGTACCTCTTATGAATACAACACATGTAGCTCATGGAAATGTTGACATCATCTAAAGAGGTGAGCAAGACTTGCAACCACAGTGGATTATATCATTAGCCAAACTGGAAAGTAATCATTCCTTACAGCTGCCAGAGTCTGTCTCTGCCCTGGAGCTCCTGTTTTCCTGAGGAAAAATATATCACTAAATTAAGATAAACATCATGACTGTGAAAGTTCCACAAAATGTATGTGACATACACACTTAAACATAAGCCTTTTGCAGGCCGATGCTTGCTTGAGAAAGATATGTCATTAAGTATGGGAAAGAAGGTGAGGAGTATGGATGCAAAGACAGAGGATTTCCAGAATGTACACCACTGTGGATTGGGGGCATGAGTCAGTGATTCTGCTGCAGTGACACACAGAGGCTTTGGCTGGGATTAGGAGCCCACAGAGGTGGTGCTGCACTCCGCTCAAAGTAGAGCATCCCTGCCCCAAATAGCTTATAGTAAAATAATTCAGGAAATACACAGAATTTAGAAAACCAAAATTATAAAACCAAAAAGATGTGTGCCTGCTCTCATTATAGGCATCTGCATACCTTCCTGCCCTTCTCCCTTCTCCTAATAGTATTAAAACCTTATATGCCTATGACCCCAGGGTGTTTTCACCAGTCATTGCTGCAGCAGATGTGGCTTTTGACCAAATGGCTGAAGAATGAGAAAGCCCTACAAATGAGCTCTTCAGGTGTTATTTGTGTTAAAAAGAAATGGCGATGTCCATACAGGCTAATAACCAGGAAGAGGGTGCAGACTGCTGACAGCTGGGAGGCAAGACAACTACTTGGTAGACCTGAGGGTGAGAGTGATGGGAAGACATAAGAGATGAGGAACGAGCAGGACTGAGTGCTTGGAGTAACAGGGGTGGTTTTCCATGCATATTGAAGAGAGATGATGTAAGTTTAAGGGCAAGAAAGACCACAAAGAAAGAGGTGCAATAGACTACAATGGTTTAGATGAGACATCTCCTTGTTTTAGTACCAAAAGAAAGATGGGTTTGGCAGCTATATTGGAGGGATGAAATTGCAAGTTAATACATCTAAGATCACAGGAATGATAATAGTGTTGGTCAGTGTAACCAAGACCATGAGTCAAAGGAGAGTCAGAGTACAGAAGAGAAGCAGAAGAGGTCAGTTTTGGCCAGGATAAGTCAAAGCTGAAGATAAAGCATCTTCAAAAGAGATGATAGGCAGATAAGCTGAAATGTGGCAATGATTGAAGTAAATATGCCAGGAATGGAAACACAGATTTGTGATTTTCTAGCACAAAAAGATTTCAAACAGAGCTGTCTGCAATTTTTCTCTCCAGGTTTGGTTTGATTATTCTTTTCCTCAAGGCAAAAAAACTGTATTTGCTTAAAGCTGTTAACAAGACGAGGTGCTTGTCATAGAGGGGAATGTAGAATGTGAGAGGTCAGAAAGGAGCAGTGCTTTGTGGGAAAAGGGCAAGGCATGCAGCCTTTGCAGGGATTAGGAGAGTTGATCCAGGGTTTGCTAAAGGCAGAGGAGGAAAAAGTCAAACAGCTGTTTTGCTGCATGCCTTTGCAGCTGAGTCAGGCTAAAGCTACACAGAAAGAAAGGCATCCGTGGGAAGGGAACAGTTGCCCAAGTTGCATCTGGGCAGGTGACTGGATGTGCAAGACAAATATCAGGAAAGATGTGGATGGAATTTGTGAGCGTTAGTGACACTCTTTTAAGTTGCACCTTCAGTATGCACAAAGGATCTGGAAGAGAAATACGGAAAGACTAAAGTCTGAGTCTGAATGAGTGATGGAGAGGAAGTGCTGATGCTGCTGGGGGTAAGGAAGGAGTGTGAGAGAGGAAGGTAGCGGGGAGGTAAAGTAACAGCCAAAGGATGCAGTGATTGGGCAGGACGAGGTGAGAATCCATGATGGGACAACAAGATGGCCAATACACTAGCTTGCAAGAGCACAGCACTGGCACCCGTACCCTACAGTATATTAAGCCCAGCATGTGTGCAACGCTAGTGAAAAAAAAAACATAGCACAGGGGGTTTAAACAGGCCTAGATGACAGCAACAAGCAACAATTGTGACAAAGACAATTTAGGCATTCAGAGTTCCAGGAGCAGTGTTCTGCAAGATTTTGAGTACAACAGAGGTCAGTAAAAAGTATTTGTGGCCTTCTGCAAAATGATCAGTACCTTGATACCTCAGATCTTAAATCAAAGTCCAAAGGCTTTGTACACTTCTCAGCTTCACTCAGGAGCTTGCAGGACTGGCATCCACTTCACTGTTTCTTGGACAGCATTAGACAGGAAACAGTGGAGCAAAACCACAATTCCCCTTTCTAAGCTTTCTCTTCCAGAAATTTTCTTTTGAAGGTTCGTACTCTCTTTAAGATCAATACTTATGTAGCTAATACTGAAGACCTCTTCAAAAGTAGTAAACAGCCTCTGCCATCACTGGGCACTGAACAGTCCTGGAAGTGAGTATTTTGTTTCACTTATGTCAAATTGTGTTAGAATTTAGTTTCCCAACTCATTGTTTCTGCCTAACTTGTAGCAGGCAAAAAAGAAAATTACCTGAATCTCTGAGGTCAGTTATTAACTGGAGGTACTCTAGTCCCTACTTCTTACCAGACAGAACAATATAATTTCTTCTGTCAATATGTTCCTTAAAATCCAAAGGAACCATGTCAAAAAACTGACCTTTTTTTTATTTTATTTATTTTTTTTTTTTAGGAAGCAGACTTCGTATCCACTTCATTTGAAATGCTTTAGTGGCTAGCAGTGGAACAATACTTTCCCAGAAAAGATCTGGGTGCTTTGAGTCTGACTCACAATCAAAATCTTATTAAATGTCACAGGAGGTTGGGACCAAGTGTTTGTATTTACTGTGCTTGATTACAGATCAGTAGGAGATAGAAAACGACTCCTAGTTCTTGTATGCAAGATGTGCTTTTCTTCCTAAGATAGGTGTTCACAGAGGAGAAGACAGGTGAGATGTTCTCATAAAAACAGAAGGGGCAGCACATAGCTATTACGACAGCAACTTAACCCTTTTAGCCTTTAACTTAAAGGCTTACTGATAATACATTTTAACTCAAATAATTTGACAGACATAGGCAGAAGTGTTTAATACAGAGAAAATTTGGGTCGGTGCAAAGACATTTTTGAGTTTACACCAATATTTAACCTTGTCTAAATACAGACATAGTAATTATCCATGCATTTCCCAAAGGTTCCCAGTCCTTTCTCAAAATTGTAAATATCAGTTTGAAGAAACAAACTCTAGGTATAGCCAACACAACTTTGGGTTTGGTTTGGGACACCTCACCTATAAAATGCTTTGTATCTTCTGCAGGATCCAATGCCAACATATGAATAAGTCCCTTCCTCTCTGGTGTTTGGAAACCGCATGCAAACACAACTCTAATCTGCCTAAAACCTTTTCATCACCATACTGTAACATTTATGGAAATTTTTTTTTTTGCATCTCTTGACATAAAGAGTTACATCAGTCTTTTTAAAAGCAAGTATATGATTTGGAAGCCAAAAAGACATTTTGAAAAAAGGCAGGTAAAGACACAGCTTATCTGTCAGGGAGCCAGGCCTGACTTCTCTTTATACTGACCTTCAAACCAGTGCAATGGGCAAGAATGGCAGGACACCATGTTTTCTATTGTATTTTCAGCTGCAGCTAGATGAAGGTTCTCAGCAAGGCTAGCAATGCTGCAGATGGAGTGGTTTGCAGTGTGCAGGTGAAGGGTCAAACGTGCATACTGAATGTAATTCATACATGCAGTTTCTCACGTTGAAGTCGTCATATGCAAATGATTAGTTTCCCTGCAACCAGTATACTTATAAAGTATACAGAGACCTATTTTCCTTCTGTACTATGGAGAAATCAGTACTTTTGGGCTCCTTGGCATGTAAAACAGGTGTAGTTTTACTTGGATGAATAAAACGAAAAATTTTGAGATTGCTTTCATAATTCAGGAGAGAGTTTTAGGCCAATGATAAAACCATAGTGCAAAGTGTTTTGTCTTGTTTTGTTTTAATTGTTTTACCAGCCATGATTATTTATTTTTAGGACAAAATTTAGAGAAGAAAAGCCAATTTAGATTCTGACTTCCCACAGTCTTATGGAAAATGCTTTGCTTTTGCTCTGACATATAAAGTTAACAGAATATCAACGAGGAGGAACTGAAGAGCATGTGATAAGTGACAAGTATTAACATGGTAAACTGTGTATTCAAGATTACTCTAAGTTCTAGAAAATATTTCCTCTAGAAAAATAAACTATCACATTAGAAAAGGTTAACCAACAAAACATGACTGAATAAGACGTGATTTCTGCATGTGAAATTTGAATATATTTTATTTTACAAATTTATCGATTGAAACCATCGCTACTATTCAGTAAGTATCCAGGAATGATGCTACGAAAGTTCTGCCTACCTTGAGTTTTGGTTAGCAAAATTTAATTTTGCCCATAGGCAATATATATTTCAAAGTATGTCAATTATACTTAAGACACATTAATGCATTTTCAGAGTAATTTCTGTGTCAGTGAAATTATTGCCTGTTCCCTCATCCCCCCCCTCCGTTGCTGTCACACAGAACTATAACTAGTGCTTACATGAAAAAGTAATATTAGGAAACACATTAAAGATGATTTATCAGCTGGAAATAGGAAAGAGAGCCAAGAGCAGGTGATGAACTCTTCAGAACCACTGCATTAAGCTGAGACAGAAAAGGCTGTACCATTATTTCAACTGACCTGATATATATATAATCAATTGGGACCAAGTTCCATTCTCATTCACTCTAGCCTAATTATATATTATTTAAATAGCATTACTTCTGATTTCTGCTTACGCAAGTGATCGTCAGAATTTGACTTTTATTTGGCCCCACGGAAAATATGCTAAAAGAGCCTTGCAAAAATCACAGTTTGCTAAAGCTCCAGGTATGCACTGCTTGCTTTCTTTCAGAGGCAAGGTCTTAACTTACAGGCTGCACTGTTTGCAAATGGAGCTGTCTGTTCTTCAGCAGAGTTGCTCATTTGAGCAGGTAGGATTTAGAGCTAAAAGCTAAAATTAAAAAAAAAACCCTAAATCCCCAACATTTAAAAATCAGCCCAGGGACCAGTAAACAAACTGTACAAGTTGTTCAAGGCTGCTTTAATATGCTCAAGGAAAAGATGCTGCTTAACAAGTAGTCTGCCAAATCTGGTATCAGCTGCAGTTTCCAGATAGAAGTAAAGCGCAGTCCCATGTTGAGCACATTACGGTATCTAATCTGGCAGTCACAATAGGTGACTGATGCAAGATTCCTGGCAGAAAAAAGTATTTGACACAGGTTACTTAGCAACATTTAGACATAGGGCTAAAATGACAATAGGATGGAAATTTAATAAGGGAATACAAGAGGACCAAAATTCAAGACTGACCACAAAAACAGGAGGAAGTGCAAATGGTGTCTTTCCACATAGCTGAGACTCCCCCAGGGGAGTTGCTCACGGGGAGCATAGCCCAAACTTCTTCTTTGAACTCCAGATGAATTTGGCCAGCAGTGGCTGTGATGGGAACCTGCAACACTCCCTTCAGCCCAGCTATCCCAGTGAGTCGTCTCCACCATCCTTTTCATCCACTCTCAGGTCATCCCTGAGGTCAGTGGCAGAGGCAAATTGTGCTCACCCTGCACCACTTCAAAATCCTATATCCCTAATAGATTTTCTTTTCCTGGGAGTCTGGCGGTTAGACTTATCCCAGTACTCAACCCATCACTTTCCTTGTCTGTAACCTGTAGCTCAGCAATGCATGCAAATATTCACTCACATGGTGATTAACCCTGGGAAAGGAGACAGTGTCAAAGATAATATCTTTTAATAATTCCTTTCGTCAGAAAGGAAACCCAGGGATTCCTCTGCTACATCCTGTGGCAAATCTGATGAGCAAAGTGTTCCCTTCACGCTCTGGTATTCAACAGGCCCAGTCTGATCTCAGTTACAAGGATGCTGTATGACTGGAATGACATTACAATCAATTATGCAAACAGGAGAAAAACCACAAATCTGGTTGGTCGCGGAGTCTTTTGAATTTTATGTTGTGCAGCACTACAATAGCTTACATTGTTTAATGGTCATTCACCTTTTTGGAAGAAAAATATAAAATGGCCTCCCAGAAGGTAACAAAGCATTCCTCCGAAAAAAAAATTTTCCAAAGGCTACAAGAAATAAACAGACCTATTCTCAGGGTTAATGCTTGGTGTTAGAAAGCTTATAGCTGGTGAGAGATACTGCATGTCTTACTAATGCATCTTTCCTACAGAGCAACCAAATTTTACATGCAAACTTTTAAATGAGCCTTCAACTTCAACAGTTTAAACAGACAGTTTAAAAATCTGCTTTGTTTACTTGAAGTGTTTGAATAATTGCACTGAAAAAATCCCTTTCACTTGAATAAGCAGCCCGTCATTTTTCTGAAGTAAATATAGAAGGAACTTGAACTCAAAAGAAGCTGTATGTGGTAATCAACACACTACTCAGCATAATGAGAAAATCATCTCTGTTTTCTAGAAGCATTAGATGATTGCATGATAGTGGTATTATACTTTATCAGCACTAATACATGAACTGTGTAAGCGTACTCAGGAACACAAAGGTTGTTCCCGTAAAAATACAGGCAGCACCCGGCATTCCAGGGCTGTTTACACTCCCAAAATGTCTCACGAGTCAATTTGCCAGTCTCATTTTTCTGATGATGCAACTATTTATCTCACATGACTAGGTCTATAGAAAGGTCCTCAAAGAGGAGAGGCGGCTGCACTGCCTGCCGTGCGCAGGGCTAGCTCCCTGCAACGGCACCCACGCAGCCGCAACTCCACTGAGCTTCTGGACAAGCCTTGACTGAAAAGGTCTGGTTTACCTAGGGGACCAGCTCCTCCTCCTCCCCATTTTTATACTACTGTGGGGTTAATAGCTATGTCGTGTGGGGTCAGGGAAGACATCTGTGTCTCAGATAATATGCTTACGGTGATTACCACACATAATTGACTGACCTTCCCTCATTCTTTTCCTGCTGCAGGCCATGGCTGATAGGGTGAGATGCTCTAGAGGAGTTTATTTTCCATCACACACTATTGTGCTGCTGAGCAAATATTTTAGCAAGCTTTGAATGAATCACCTTTCAGGCTTTGGGTTTGACAGTTAAAATATGAAGGCTGTGACCAATCTAATAATATTAGATTTTAAATCACCTTTGGGAGAAAACATGGGAAAATCCTACTTAAATCCATTTATAGATACCTAATAAAATCCTGGTTTGAGTGCTGAAGTCAACGTAAATTTTTGAGAATTCTTGTTCTTTCTGTTGCCCTCTCTGCAGGCTTCATCTCTCCACCTCGTTTAGAGCATTTTAAGCTCTTGAGTGGGTTTGCCTCAAAAAGTATCTGCACGCCAGGGTGTAATAAATAAATAAATAAATAAATATTTGTGCATTGCAAGAACCAAGCTTCCAAGTAGGAAATGCTGAGGTCTAATTTAAGACCTTTCCTTCAAGAGAGAACATTAGAAACCCTTTCTAGTTCACATGGCTATGTGACAGGAATATATGACTGTGATGGACTATTCTGCATAAACATGTATTTCATTTTATAGCTGACAGGAAAAAACAAATACCTCACCATTCAACAGCAAAGCAATATTTCTCCCTGTCTATATTAAAAAAAAAGAGCAAAATTAATTTTTATTTCCAATGTACACTTACAAAAGGAATGGAACAAATACAACAGGACTTTATTTTTAATACTGCCAAAGGAAAGCTTCATTTGTAACATTAAGATTTTAACTTTTTAATGCTGTTTTACTCTATCTCTGTTTTATCTATCTAGCAATTAGCCTATCAATCTGTACATAATACACTCCCACAGTAAACAGTTTTTTTTAGATCATCTCTATCTATATCTATATCTCTATATATCCCAGGTTAGATTGTGAGTGATTAAAGCTTTGTACCAGGAGTATTCATCAATTCAGGAAACAAGTCAACACATCAAGTTGTCTGTACACACACACACACACACACCTACCTTCTCACTCCTTTTAATATCCTTTTGTCACATGGAAAATAATCTTTACCATGCACCACCAGTGACTATTAATGGCCTGTACTCAGAATTTCAGACTGCAGCAATTTCTCTGGGACCTAATGGGTGGAATGATATGATACATTGAACAAATACATCTGCTGTTACTCCTGTGGCTGAAAGCTAACATTTGTGCAAATGAATGTTCCAGCACTACAGCCAAAAACTGTTTCCAACCCCAGTAGTTCCTCCACTTTAATTTGTCCAACAACATAATCTACATTGCCAGCTGCCATTTATAGAAATCCATTTGGAACCGCCATCATCTTTCAAACATTTAATATAATTCATCCTCCCCCCAAAATGTAGCAACTGCTTAATAGGGAAAAATATACATATTCTAAACGTATGGGTGATCTTTAGACAAATCTCAGCATCACTTCATAATTATATACTACAAGTTTTAATTAACTAAAGCTCTGAAAATCATAATGCCTTATTAAAATGCAATTAATCCTTTGATTAAAAAACAAAAAGCACAAGTATTTACAACAAAAACACAAGTAGAATAATTACAAATATCATGTACCCATTTCTTTTATTTGGGTGTCACTTATGATGTCTCACGTTCCCTTCATTAATTCAAATACACACATTATCTCAAATCCACAGCAGACTGAGTGACAGTGGCCACCAAACACACAGCACTATATCCTATTGATTTCTGCAAATCCTGAACAATGCCATTTGCATGCTTGTTTCTGTAATAATAAAGATATGCCATTCAGAATTAAAGCACCGGCCAGACTAGTGGCAACTAATTGTGTTGTGTGTAATGAGTGCAATTTCAATTTGATATAACCCTCAGCTTTTCTTACAGCACTCGCTAAGTACTTTCAAGTCTTTGTGGGGAAATAATTGATTTTTTTGTGCTGTGGGCACAAGAAAATTATTATGATCTTTTGAATAATGCCAAAGAAAGGACCATGAATGATTTAAATTGGTATATGAAGAAGGCTTCACTGTGGATTGCAGTTTGACTGACATCCTACTAATGTAGTATCTAGATTAGCAATTTTTAAGGAGGCAGCTAATATAAAACTGGTAAAACGGAAAACATTGCTAACAGGGATTTGTATTTGTTATTCAGTGAGGAATAACAATATGGGGATTTAAGGCACGTCAGACAAACACTATACTATTACATAATTGCCCTTGCTCTTTTCTTTTATGGCACATGTATTGAAGGGTATGTTTCAATTGATAAATTACACATTTAAAATATGTAGATACAATGGTACAGTACTAGGTTATCACAGCAGCTAAAGTCCATTGGATATGTCGGTCTGTAACCACCACGTACAAAACCTTTTGTTTTGCCTGATTGTGACAGGAAGGTTAATAAACTTCCAAAAATTACTCTCCTGAAGAATTGAGATAATTGCCTTTCCTTTCAAAGGAAGGAAATCTTTTTCCTAAACTGCTGCCCATACCAGAGCACCATCCTGCCATTTTATCCCCTGCACTGCAAGTTTTATTTAAGAATGAAAAGTCAGAAACAGGTCTCAGCCATCTAAAGCAGCACCACAAGACAAATTCAATCAAAAAGTCTCCTGTGCATAATTAATTGTAGATTGTTTCTATCTACAGTCAGTCTCCCTCTCTCCTTTCTTTTTCTTCTTAAATGACAAATACATTTTATGTAGTAAAAGTGCTGAATAAATAAGAATATTATCCACATTCCACCTTAAAATGCATACCTTCCAAATCTTATTCTTCAGAGGAGGGAATGTTGTTAATTTAGTTGGTCATAACTAAATAGTTTCTAATCTGGAGCAGGAGTCTGCTGAGAATATTGGACAGTTTAAAGGTTAATCACCATCGCCTGGTTACACAAGTGAGGCAGAACTAATTCCTCCAAAGGCAAATGGCTTGCAGTTTTATCAGCAGTGCAGATTAGAAGTGTTAATATACAGAATAGAATGGATGCTCAAGGGCCAGTTTTCCCTTATCGGCAAACTTTGCAACAGAACTCAGCTACTGCACAACCTCTGCACTTTCTATAATAAGGCCCCTCATTTTGCCTCTCGAGCAGAACTATCAAACAATCCTCCCCAAACCACTGCCACCAAAATCAGGGTATTACAGACCACAGCTAATTGGAAGATCACTATAATGAAGTAAAAGATAAAATACTTTGGCTGCTGGCCTAAAATGTGGATCAGCACAACATAGGAAGCTATCTGGCTATGTCACATTCTGAGAGATTTACATAAACAATAAACTCAAACCAACTGCCCCCAAAACCACATCTTTGTTTACAGTAAATGCAACCTAAAGCATTGCTTATAAAAAGTGGGGGGATTTACATATTCAGTATTATTATTAACAGAGCAGACCCTGCTGCCAATATATTAGACATCTAGAACCTGATGTGCATATTTTGTGTATGCTCTGTAAAAAAAAAAAAGGTAGGATATGTAAGTACACTTTATAAAATATTTACATATTTATGCTGCTCAGTGTACACTAGAATACATTTACTACCACAGCACATCACAGCACAGCATACAGGCTCTTACTTGACTTTCCAAGGCTGTTGTACGCTGCAGGTGTTTTCCATCAGAAAAAGGAAGCAAAGGGGAAGATCGACCAGTGACACATGCTATTTCCCAAATAAAACATGCTGACAGAAAATCCTACCTAAAAAGACAAGAAAAGGAAAAGGTACTTTGTGTAAATGCATCAAGGAGAAAAACAGGCAATTCTGCTCAAGAAATATGAATAGTGAGTTCAGAGAAAAGTCATATAAAATATTACAGTAATCACCTTTGTGTAAGAAACCCATGGATAATGAGACCACATTTTACTAACACTGTGCCTGAGCCTCCTCCTCCTGAATGAATGGGGACTTCTGCCACTGGCAGCAGTGAGCTCCACATAGGCTCAGTAGTTTCTCTTGGACCTCTGGTAAAATTATCTGCGCTCTCCTCTTTGGACACGTCCCAAGCCACCAGCACATTAAACCTTTGTCCCATCCATCCTGGGTTCCAGTTGAGGAAAGCATTTTATTTCAGGACAGCACATACCATTCATACTTAAGTTCAATTCAGGAGAGGGAAGCAGAATGCCTGGAACTGAGATGTTTTCCTAAATTAAATGACTGATAGTTTTAATGTCAGGCATGTAGTTCTTCAGCCAACTATTATAGAAAATCTAATTCCTTCTGAGACTGCCACAGAGGAAGAAGTTTTTTATAGAGACACAACTTTTCCTTGGGTTTTAGTCCCTAGAGGATATGCACCACATATCTCTGTCATGCTCTGCCAGGGAAGCAGTGAAGGAACACAGAAAAAAGATGTAAAAACTAGACCACTCAGTCTTAAATATTACCTACTACAATAAATATTCTTGAAATGGAACTGGAGAAATATGAACACTTGCTAGCTAACAAGAGAAAAAACCATCTCACACACATACATTTTGATTTTCTTTAATAACTTATTTACATACTTGAAAGTATGACCCCAAGAACACTAGGTGTAACACAGGTAGAATGGAGAAATTGGCTTTCCAAAAGGATTTGCGATCTGTCAGAGAGTGTCTCACTTATTATTTCAGGATATAAAAATACACGTATCTAGCCTCATGTTCAGTCAGCACTGACTGTCATCAGAACAAAAATACTCTCAAATCCTCACAGTGCAAAGCATAAAGATGCCTTGTTGTCATCATACCCTATTGGCATCTCTCTCCTCTTCTCAAAGCTTGGGTAAACAAAGCTGAAACCTGGACACCTGAGCTTTACAGTGTCACCTGAGAGTCTATAGCTCTGCAGAGACTATAAGATGCACAGCTCCACTATTGAAAATAATAGTATATACAAATATACGAATGAGTGATACACAGTGGTACTGCCCCCTCACCCAATGACCAAGGCTCAGCCTGTTCCTGGATAATGATCCTGAAGCAGGGAGAGTCTGGAAATCGCACTCATGGAATGGAGATAAGAGTCTAAGCATCCCAGACAGAGAGCTGACCGGGGGGAAGAGAAGGCCTTGGGAGAGCGACCACCTGGAGCAAGATGATCTGGAGTAAAAGGGATCCAGAACAAAAGGGGACGAGCTTCCGGAGGGTCCTCGTCTATATACTGGGCATGACGTGTATGTTATGGAATAGATTATTGGCCACTTTGGGTCTCAATCCCGAACCTAAGATAAAATCCTGGGCTAGTAACTGGGGCTGTGCTCCCTCCCAGCTTCTGCTGTTTACGTACAGCCAGAGAAGCTGAAAGACCTTGGCAGCCACATAAACATCACTTTTTATCACTTTTTATTTCTTCTTAGCACAAATCCAAAACACAGCCTCTTGCTAGCCATTATGAAGAAAGTTAACTCTGTCTCAGCTTAACCCAGGACACAGTATCACCTGAGAGTCTACAGCTCTGCAGAGACTACAAGATGCAAAGCTCCACTGGCCAAGGAGACATCCATCAGAGTCAAGGTTGACACAGTCCTGATCCCTCAAGGCACATCAGTTCATCTTCACTGACAGAATCACACGGAAAGGGAGGTGGTTTCTGTAACAAAGTTCATAACTATTTAAGGGGAAAAACACAGAAAAAAATTATTAAAATATTTTCAAATAACAGAGTGGAGATATTGCAGGCTGCTGCTGAAACACCCCTTCACAAATAAACCACAGCTGAAGTTTGGCTCTGGTCTTGTGGTGTAACTGGATGTAGATGCATTGCAGAGATCTAATCATGAGATGAAATTGAATACAGCTTCATCAGCAAGTAGATTAGATAAAAACATTCATAGCTACTGCCGTGGGCATAGGCAGAAACCATTAAGGACTCTAAAGGACTTGCAGATTGAGAATGTTGATACTAAAAGCACGGAAAATTTCATTAAAAGTGAGCACTAAAGACTAGCACTGACAATCCCCTTCCCTCGTGTGAGTCTCACCCCATCAGAAGATTTTACCAACCATGGAGTGGATCCAGCAACATCTCACAGTTGGTTAAAAAATTTATCCAGCATGTTTGACACTTTGTTCAGGTAACAAAGACATTTGCCATCACCCCAAAAAGTGACTGTACTGCCCCCAGCAATTCAGATTATAAACCTCACCCTTACTTAATAAAACTTCTCATGAAAAAAACAACAACTGTGTGATCAGATTATGTTGGTGAGGACCTGTAAGTTATCAGGCACCCACAGCAGATCAACAGATTGTTGATCAAATAAGACATCCTCTGAGGGACACCCCGAACCTACCAATAGGTAACAGAACTTCTCCCACCCTACACAATCCGCACATACACTCACAGGAAAAAACAAACAAACAAACAAACAAGATGTTAGAGAAAACATGCAGATGGATGAGAAAGATTTGATTGTGGTTACCTTAAAGTACTCACTACTCAAACACAATGAAACCTACACATATTCATAAATTCAGCAGTCTGGTTTCTCCTGCAGCTTTCCGAACAAGCCTTCCTTTCCCTGTCTTTACAATACTAGGAATAAAATTAAAGATAGTATAGGCTACAGAGGAATGTATCTGTTGACCACATTCACCTGTATCTTCTTTCTGATCCATCTTGTTTGTGGACAACATTGCCTCATTTGTGGATAATGTTCCTGTTCATCAAGCACTAACATAGCTGTGGAGGGAATAATCATGTCCTGGCAGGAGGCTGTCCAAAATGACCCATTAGAGTTTTTCTGTCTCCAACATTTCCAGCTACAGGATTCTTGGAAGCCAATGATTTGAACCTAGTGATTCAGAACAGCAGGAGATATGGCTGGTTGCAGTAGGCACAGAAAATAAAAGATTCATTCTCTCTAGCCACGTAGGTACTTATACAAGCCCCACCATCAGAATATTGAAGCGCCTTTGTTGTTTGCAAGCACTTACAGTCAGGAAGATTTGTTGTATATATGCTTGCATTTGGTGAGTGAATCATTTGCATATTTGCTAAATATGGGAAATGCAAATGAGTGGCATGACCTCAGAAAGTTAATCTATATAATTATAAACAAGGGATAAATTTCACTTAAAAAAAAGGAAAAGGAAATGTTTGAAAAATAGAGGAAGACAGATGCAAGAATCTATTGTAATCTGGTGTGAGAGCAATCTGGAATTTGCCACTGAAAGGGTATCTCATTTCATGTCTGCCTACTCCTTGGCAAAGTTGAAAAATGTCCATGGGCTTCTGTCAGTTGTTCTCCTTTTATTCAGAACCACATAATTCGAAGGTAATCGCCTATTTCTTTGCCTCCAGCACACTGACGGAACTGTTTGAGTATCTTCTCTTTCAGCACAAAGGATAGTCTTTTATCAACAGTTTATTAGTGTCCTACCCTGCCAACACCCACAATTTTTGTCTCAGATCACAATGCCTGCATAGATATTTTAAAGAAAACATGGTCATATTTTAAACACATTCTCACTTCTTCTCATCATATAGTTGTAAATCATCAGGTTTGTTCTAGAACCATTGTATTAATGGAGATACAGAGAAAGTATTATCCTTGGGTCCCTAGTGACATTACCCACTTTTTGCCACAAAATCCAGGTGCCCAACTCCCATTCAGCATGGGCTAGTAGATACTGTAAGTTTACATTGCCTGAACGGGAGAATGGGCAAGACTACAGAAGAGAAATGTATGGAGGGTTTCTAAATACATTGGAACTACACCCATTTCAGGAAATTCTTTAGCTGCAAGTAGCTGAGAGCCGGAAAAATACTTAGGGGGAGGAATCAGATATGTGAGGCCTGTTCTCTACTCTTCCCTGCATAGCCACTTATGTCTATTGTTGGAGCCAGGATATTGGGCTATGCTGACCTTTGTTCTGAGCCAGTATGCCTCTTATGTTCTTATTATGTTCTTATGTTAAGCAGGAAAAGAATTTAGCCTCTGGATAACACCCGGTTGTGCCTGAATTCAGCAGCAAAATTCCTTTTCACTTTATTGTTTCAAATTGGAAAATTAATTAAAAAAAAAATGTGAGCGCCAGTATATGGAGTTGTGCTGGCACCAGATTGATTTTGCTATGATTAAGAGCTTCACATGTTTTTGTTTTTTTTTTTTAAATCTACATGGATAGGGATTTTTTTAAATCCTGAAAAACATGTTAGCCAACCTGTGCTACAGACTCAGGTGAAATATGCCATTATGAAAGCATTTGAAACAGGTCTCTGTATCATCCCCCCCAAAACAGCATTCAATAGCAAGAATTCCTTAGTCTGAAATTCCAAGAGATTTTAGGAAGAATAGTTCTGTTCATGGCCTTGCAACCTTCACCAGAAGAGGGTTTCTAAGGTCTTTACATCCAGACTCTGGGCTCATCCAGACATTGGCAATTTTGTTGCAGTCCTTACAGCATTATTGCTGGTTTATATTTCTTTGAATTATGTCATTTTATGATGACATGTGTAGTGGGTTAAGCAGAGGGGAGCTAATTTTTTTTTCCTTTTCTCCCTTCTCTTCATAAATAGCTAGCAAGAAGCTATGTTTTGAATTCCTGCTCAGGAGAAAAGCTGATACCGACAAGAATGTTTATAGTTATTGCTAGGATACCTTCAAGGACAAATACATTCGGTCTCTCTTCTCCCCATAGACAGAGGGAGGGGGGAAGAGACAGTCCGGCTTCTAGCTTGGGATTTGCTTTTAGGTCAAGATTGAAAAGCAGACTGACCAATTATTCCATCCCATGCACGTCATACCCAGTATATAGGTGAGAACCCTTCCGGGAGAGCTGGCTTTTTCACTTCCCTTGGGCTCCCTGCATTCGCTCTCCCAAGGCCTTGTTTTTCTTTCCCCCCCCACGGACGCCATTAGCTCTCGGCCCGGGACGCTTGTTATCTCCGATCTCCGTTCCGTGAGTGCCTCCGGGATCCTCCCTCTCCAGGGAGATCATTAGCTGGTTTTTTTTTCCCTGATTCGGTCAGCTCTCGGCCTGGGACGCTTGGGCTGTTATCTCCGTTCCGTGAGTGCCTCCGGGAGCGGCGCACCCCCCCCCCCCCTTCTCTTCCCCCCCCTTTTTGGGGAAATTGTGAGTGCGGTTTCTGGGGATCATTAGCTGGCAACAGCTAATGAACAGCTGGGGGGGACAGTATTGTTGGGTTTCTGGGGATTGTTAGCTGGCAACAGCTAATGAACAGCTGGGGGGGGGCAGTATCATTGTGTATCACCCATTCCCTCCATCCTCCGGGGTTATTGGCCGGGAGTGGGCTGGGCCTTTGATCATCAGGTGGGGAGGGGCAGAATTACTGTGTATCACATTGCATATTTGTATATAGTATTATTTCCAATATTATTGTAGTTTAGTCATTAAATTGTCCTTATCTCAACCCACGAGTCCTCTTTGCCATTTACCTCTCTAATTCTCTCCCCTATCATTGGGTGGGGGCAGGGACTGTGTGAGCGGGTGTGTGTGGTTTGGCTCCCAGCCAAGGGCCAACCCGCCACACATGATTTTAACACTGTCCGTCCAGATGGAGCTTCAGCTCCCTTCATCAGTGAAATCCTTTGGAGAAGCATAATGAGTTATTGAAAGACTTTGAATCTCTCAGCGATTATCAAGCTTGATTTTCTCACTGCCTACAACAAATCAACAAATTCTGTTCCACAGATTCTACAATGAAGGACAAAAATTCACTGCGGATGAAAACTAGGATACATTGAAGACAATAAGAACTTTCATCAAGGGGTTAGGATGCAAAGCTTACAGGAGATTTTAAAAAGATACAGAAAGAGCAACAGGAACTACACAGATCTAACTGCCAGTCTGGGATTTTTGGGTCATAAATTTCCAATCATATGTTAAAATGGACATACAGATGTCTTCTTTTACCAGAAATGTGTCAGGAATTATATTTCCTCCACACATCACGGTTTGAAGCTAGAAAGCAATCATGCACAGTTGCTTATTTAGGTGGAACTGTACAAGCTGAAGTAAAATCAGACAAAACAGTATGTAATAGCAGCAAAACAGAAGAGTCTTAATACTAAATGGTTCTGAGCTTGGCATAGGAATAAGGAAATTAGAAAATGATGAATATTAATATTTAGATTGCCTGTGCATCAAGAGGTGAAACATCTCAGAAATGCTACCTCTGCTGTGCATATCAACCTTTTATTCTTTGATGTTTTAAGTTATACAAACAGTAGTCAGATAAATATACATGTGGAGCTCAAAAAGCTACAGTATTTCACAGTGTCATATCTAGTGAAGGATTCTTTTGATTTTCTTTTTTAGCAGCACTGTTCTTGTGCACAATTTCTTTATGCGTCATTTGCTATAAAAATATTGGTCAATGAGCAATGAATAACTAGACATTTTTCATTGTATAACTAAGAATGAACTGTCTTTTTAGGTTTGTTTTAATTTCCCATGTATCTTAACTTTCATAATGCCTGCTTACATCAATACAGTCAATTTATTTACTGAATTGTATTTGCATAATTATTTATTCATACTTTAATCATTAGAGAGCCAGAAATTTACTACAATAAATTTGAGAGGAAAGTTTCACAGAAACTTCAAACATGAATGAATCTGATGTGCTCTGCTTCAAGACACGTCTAACTTCAAGTACATCAGTAGGACTGCTCTTCTGCTCGTATTTACCTAGAGCACCTTCTGAACAGGAGATGTAAATGCGCAAGATGGTGGTGGAAACTGTTTAAGGTTTTGAAAGTCCACTGTGTTTGTAACCTCTTCCATGAGAGGCTTAATACAAAATGCAAAGCTTATATGATCAAATTTAAGTGATTTATGGAAACCCCGTGGACGAAACACACCAAAAAATGTACAATTTGAAACAGACAATTTTTATGTTTTTGTAAAGAAATGCCAAGTTAACTAAAGCCCATATCCAGCTGCTTTATGCTGGTTAAGGTCATCCCATTAAACAGCCCCTAAAGACAATTATCAATATTGTATGGCATTATAAACTAGCAAAAATGATCAGAATGGGAATGACCTTTTTATATGACAGAGAAGACAGAGTGATACCAAATGCTGGCTGCTGTTACTGACCAAGTCAGGAGGCAAAGCCTACTGGTGGGTTTAATGTCCAAAAGGAGGAGGTGCCATTTACAATCAAGATGAGTATGATTGCAATAGTAAAATAATCTCTCTATTCCTTGGAAAAATATAATGAAAATGAGCAGGCCCATTCACCAGGCATTCCTGGTGGACGTCACTAAAGTACTGTTTGGAGCAATGTCTTGTTTCTTTTGCAGGAGTTCTCACAGACGTTGTAAAAGTACCTGCCCCGTGTTTGATACCTAACAGGCAACAGGGAAATTCACAATTTCTTGAAGCCCTTCTCATGTCCAGATCCATTTCCATTCTGGTTGAAGGAGTGTAATGCTTTACGTGGCACCCTAAGGAGGACTGCACATGCATAACAGCTCACCAGCTGAACTTCATGTAGATGAGAAACAGTTAGATGTTACAGAAGGGAATCAGAAGTATGGCTTGGCTCACACTTTCTCAAAAGAGATGAGTCCTTTGTTCTTCATGTTGCCAGCCTGGCTGTGTGGTTAGGTTTTAAGCTAGTGGAAAACTGTGAGGGAGCAAAGGAAAGCTGAACATATTTGTAACTGTTCCTTAAAATACAAGTTCCTGTTCTTAGCTCTGTGGCGCAAGCTCTTTTCTCATACACAAACTTCATTACCATTGTGTATGCCTTCATCACCTCTAATTCGAAGTAGTCTACCCAGTCAGAGGTGTGACATGTTTGCAAAACATTTTCTCTCACTATGCTAGCCACCAGCCAGCTTCCTGATGGCATTTAAGGCTGTTGACTTAAAAGCTGTGCTGGCAAGTTATCAGTGGGGGACAGAGCTGAGTGGGAGGTATCTTTCTTCCCCATTAGCAAGACTCCAGAAGGCACAGGGTTGGTAACATGCGAAAGGATAACTTGGTGTGTCTGTGCTGCCTCTCATCACACAGAGACTGCATCTACCCTAAGAGCACCAAACGGCATTTGGCTTGTGAAGAGGTTGCCTCCCTCCTGCGTAAGTGGCAATCAGTGAGGGTGCTGAACTCGAAGGAAGACATGAGATCAGGAACTTGGACTAAAAAATTATTTCCCTCTTGATGCAAATGCTCAGAGCCAATAAAAGCCACAAGGAAAATGAAAAATCAGTTTTGCAGAGGTTTTAGAGGGTTATTATTACAGGGGGTTTAAAACTCCAACCAAGAGCAGAATGCTTAAACTTTTTTAAGATAGGGGGCACCAAAATAATAAAAAAAAGGTAAGTTTTACTTTCATTTAGTTAAAATGTTTCACTAAACATTAACTTTTAAGTTTTACATCACACTACAGTACCCAAGACAATGTTTAAAGATATTCAAAAGAAAGAAGTTTGGAAAGAGAAAAATGAAAAGATTGCATTCTCAAAGACAGCAAAACAAGATGTTTTGACAATGCTAGAACATTTTGACCAAAAATTTTCTACAAAATTATATTTCAAGGAATTGACATAATTTATAAGACATNTATTCCTTGGAAAAATATAATGAAAATGAGCAGGCCCATTCACCAGGCATTCCTGGTGGACGTCACTAAAGTACTGTTTGGAGCAATGTCTTGTTTCTTTTGCAGGAGTTCTCACAGACGTTGTAAAAGTACCTGCCCCGTGTTTGATACCTAACAGGCAACAGGGAAATTCACAATTTCTTGAAGCCCTTCTCATGTCCAGATCCATTTCCATTCTGGTTGAAGGAGTGTAATGCTTTACGTGGCACCCTAAGGAGGACTGCACATGCATAACAGCTCACCAGCTGAACTTCATGTAGATGAGAAACAGTTAGATGTTACAGAAGGGAATCAGAAGTATGGCTTGGCTCACACTTTCTCAAAAGAGATGAGTCCTTTGTTCTTCATGTTGCCAGCCTGGCTGTGTGGTTAGGTTTTAAGCTAGTGGAAAACTGTGAGGGAGCAAAGGAAAGCTGAACATATTTGTAACTGTTCCTTAAAATACAAGTTCCTGTTCTTAGCTCTGTGGCGCAAGCTCTTTTCTCATACACAAACTTCATTACCATTGTGTATGCCTTCATCACCTCTAATTCGAAGTAGTCTACCCAGTCAGAGGTGTGACATGTTTGCAAAACATTTTCTCTCACTATGCTAGCCACCAGCCAGCTTCCTGATGGCATTTAAGGCTGTTGACTTAAAAGCTGTGCTGGCAAGTTATCAGTGGGGGACAGAGCTGAGTGGGAGGTATCTTTCTTCCCCATTAGCAAGACTCCAGAAGGCACAGGGTTGGTAACATGCGAAAGGATAACTTGGTGTGTCTGTGCTGCCTCTCATCACACAGAGACTGCATCTACCCTAAGAGCACCAAACGGCATTTGGCTTGTGAAGAGGTTGCCTCCCTCCTGCGTAAGTGGCAATCAGTGAGGGTGCTGAACTCGAAGGAAGACATGAGATCAGGAACTTGGACTAAAAAATTATTTCCCTCTTGATGCAAATGCTCAGAGCCAATAAAAGCCACAAGGAAAATGAAAAATCAGTTTTGCAGAGGTTTTAGAGGGTTATTATTACAGGGGGTTTAAAACTCCAACCAAGAGCAGAATGCTTAAACTTTTTTAAGATAGGGGGCACCAAAATAATAAAAAAAAGGTAAGTTTTACTTTCATTTAGTTAAAATGTTTCACTAAACATTAACTTTTAAGTTTTACATCACACTACAGTACCCAAGACAATGTTTAAAGATATTCAAAAGAAAGAAGTTTGGAAAGAGAAAAATGAAAAGATTGCATTCTCAAAGACAGCAAAACAAGATGTTTTGACAATGCTAGAACATTTTGACCAAAAATTTTCTACAAAATTATATTTCAAGGAATTGACATAATTTATAAGACATTTTGATTTTTTCTAACTGTGTTTACTTTGGTAATACAATAAAAAGAATGGACAGAATGATGGAAAGATGTATAATTATAAAGTAAGATCTTGGTTTATTTTAACCTAGTCCATTATCAGAAGTACGACTCATCTCCAGATAAGAAAGTGTTATACAGAAGTAGTCAGTGGAAGAAAGCCTGACATAAAAAGTGGGAGGAGGGAACTGGAAAATGTAGAACCTTATGATGAAACAGATGGAATGAAAACATTTGGCATATGTCAGTGGTGGGCTATCTAGTTTATTATATAGCTGTTTAGGTTTTTCTAGTATGAAAAGCCAAATAGTCTGGTGAATATCTCCATGTGCACAGTGAAATTAACATATAAGCATCAAAAAGCATTGCACTGATATTTTTAACCAAAAGCTAATCTGAAAAAAGTCTTACTAAAGCTGGCACTGTTAAACTACGAAAGGTCCATCAGCATTGGTGTTCCTTTCCAGAGATTTGCACTTCACCCTTCCCCTCTTTCCAGTTTCCTCCACATAGCATGAGTACATCGGAGGGCCTGGGAATTCTGCTGGTGGTTGGGACCGGAGTTTTTCCATCAGCAGACCAAATACCTACAAGCTACTCAGTATATGAAACAGTCACTATGGCAGGATAGATAATTGGAAAATCAAAGCAAATCTGACCTGGAAACTGCATGTCATTTCCATGGAAGTGTTGTTTTTCTCTGGTATCAGGCATTGGGAGTAAGAGCTGTGGTGACTTCTTCAACGCCAGGAAGAGTTCCTGAATTCCTGAGAACAGAAGTAAATTAAAATTGCAAAAGCCAGTTATAACAAAGAGATTTGTATATCTAAAATATTCAAATTAAGCAAAAAGAATACAGGAAAAAGCACTGGGAGGAGAGAAAAGTAGAGAAATTAGAGGGAGGCAAAGGAAACTACAGTAATGTGTCACTAAGCGTTTGGCATCTCTGTGCTCTGACTAACACAGCATAATTAAAGGATATCAAAGGCCTTTATATTTCTACCCCAGCAGTGCAAAATTGAAAACAATAAACTGCTTTTTCATAGCACCAAACTACCTTTCCTACTCTCCTTATTCCCACCTCTGAAATTCTGCTCGAGTTCATGTTTACCTTGACCTTGCTTCTGCAGAAATCCTTGTTCACATCTTAATCATTTCACATCTTGAATAGTGCAATTCCTTCTTCTATGGTCTGTTGAAATCCCAACTCTCTCTAAATGTCAAGAGGTTCAGAATGGTGCAGTCAGATTATTTTCTTGCTCCATGCATGGATAAACAATATGATAGAAGATGTCTTTATGTAGCAAAACTGAGAAGCTGTAATAGGAGAAGAGAACAAGAATGGCAGAAAACAGACATACAGCAGCTGAAAACTGGCTAATATTCTCAGACACTCTTGTGACAGATGAACACCCACACATCAACAATAAAATATTTGTTTACTAGAATACAGATAACACCATGATCAAGAAACCTGTAAAACCCATAGCAGACAACAGACATCCACCAAGTGTCTTTGCCTCCCAAAACAGTAACACATACTCGGTATCAGAAGAGACTCTGAGATCTTTGAAAGCACAATGGGACTGCCATATAGGAAAAGGCTATTGCTCTCTCCAGTCAAGTAGACTGACAACTCTTTGGCTTCCTTGTTCAGCCAAAAGCCACCACAATGCATTTTGTTCACTATGAAGAATCTGTGTAAAGACATTATTTGCCAGCAGAAGTTAGAGGAGAGGTGCCCTACATCATATGATGTTGTTTCACAGTGATGCAGAATCTTAAAAATGAACTCCTTCAGGAAGATAAGTTATTTAAGTCTTCTTGGTGTTCTAGAAAATGTACGAGTTGCTCTGTCCTAAAACAAAGAAATGAAGTATATAGAGGTTAAGAATCAGACACTTGTAGCCTTGCTTGAAATTAAGGGGATACTGTGGATACTTGACTCCCCTGGAAATCAGAGAAAGCAGCTGTCTGATATTGCCTAGAATATCTGCAGTAGAACAGGTTTTTTATCCCATATTTATCATTATACACCCAACAGCAAAATTACAGTGAAGTATGCATAACACCAGCCTTCTTCTCTTAAATCATCCTGGCTTTTACAATACCTCCAACAATCTCTTCTAGAGATGTTAGCCAAAGAAACATATCCTGACTACATAGAAAACCCCAAAAGTGATGATTTAACTCCTGTATGCAAAAGACCCTTTCAGATTCCTCAAACATTGTTTCTATATACTCCAACATCATATTCAGCTTTGTAAGAAAACATTTTCCTAACCTGAATGGCAATGAGAAAACCTTGGTTTCTGTACTTTAATTAAATT
>VZTO01017863.1:31891-66891 GCA_013400615.1 Syrrhaptes paradoxus
TTTTTTTTTTTTTTTTTTTTTTGTGAAGTATATTCTACAACATGCTGTGATTTCTGGCCTATTGATTAATGGGTCTTTCCACCACAAGCAATCTTAATCTTTCTTAATTGCCTTAATGGCTGCATGGCCTCTCTTTTATACTCTCTGCCCACTATGTTGTTGTTGCAAATGCTTTTGTATCTTAACTTGGTGACTATACTAAGGACTTAAAGGAGACTGACTGTGAAGTCTATTGTTGCTCTTGTTCTTTCCATTCTTTAAATTCCTCTTTCAGGCTCCTAATTTATGTAGGTAATTTTTGGATGTAATTGTGTATATGTGCATAAATTAAAAAAACAATTGCCCAAAAGTCATCAGTAAAGGAGTTGATTTTTTTTGCAAATTCATACTATATTTCTTTTAGTTCCAGAGATCTGCAGTGCAGACTAACAGATTTATTTAGCTTTCTATTCAAATCTGAAATATTAAAGTCCATAGCTAGTGTTCAAATAGGGGTGTGAGAATCCCCCTTCTAGAGTGTGTAGAAGACTTGGGTAAGTCTGCCCTGGAAGTGTTTGCACTTAGACATAGGAAAAAAGATGGCGAGTCCACGAACAGATGTTTGGTTTGTGCCTCTGGTGTTTCCCAGAGCTTTATTTTAAAACAAAAGAGAAGATGTGACAAGGAGCGATTAGATTTATTTTACAGTACATGTCACTTACATTGCACAATGTCTAGGTCAGTAATGTTTGTTGATCGCTGTGTTTTATTTGCGTTGTTAAACACAAAGCCAGAAGACAGATGAAGGAAATTACAACTTTAGACCTGCTCAGTCAGCTTACTGACTTCATCTTCAACCTACTCTTTCTCTACACGAAGAGGCGGAATACCAGCAGAAATATATGGACCCCATGTATCATCTTTGTCCCATGGGATAAGCACAGCATCATCACACCAGGTTGCAGTTATACAGGGCAGACACTTGCAAAAGATGTACCCACGCAAGACACTAATTGTAATAAGAGGTGTCATTAACATCCATGAGTGACCCTAGGCACAAAAATGTTTGCCCACAAACTCTACCCAGGGTGCAACCTTTTGCAAAAGTTTCCAGGCAAGAAGCAAAAAGTTTAGGAAAGATTTCATCTAAGTGATGGTAGTAGCTGAGTCTGAAGTGATTTATTTGCCTGACACTAGGTTATTCTCAGCTACTTCCAAATCTAGATCTAGTCTAGAGCCAACTGTGCAAAATCAAAAGCAAAACTGTGAAGGCAGCAACATCTATGGAAATAATTTCACTCCTCTCAGAAGGGAGAAGGTAATGCACAGTAATTGCAATACCCACAAACAGCAAATCTTTAAAACTGTCAGTAGTCCAGAAATGTGTCACTTAGACCACTGTAATTATGGGAGAAAAGGTGACATTTGGGGCTGGAAAAAGAAACATGCTTGTGGTAGAGTCTTTTTATAGGAAAATGTCACCTGTTTAAAAGCCGTTCAGAATTTTGGCAAGTTAGAAATAATCATGGCTGACACTACTTGGCAAAGAGCAGATGAAAAGATCAAAACTGGGTAACAGATAAAAGCAGTCTGGCCCATGGTTCCATCTTTCAATTTACAATGGCAGCAGCAATGTCAAACACTCCAAATACTGACAAGTGATGTAGTATGAGTAGGTACAAAAGCAGAGGGAAAGTGCCCAGGGTCAATAACAAAAAAAAATAATCACACTGGCAATTTGAAGAAGAGAGCAATGTGTTGCACCTGACTAGATATATATGTGCACACACATAAATAATATATTATTTTATTAGTTTTGGTACAATATCAAATGTTAACAGATGAGATTTACTAAGATTTACGGTTATGTCTGCAATGTTACTCTTCATCTTTTCCTCTGTCATGTATGTATCACATAAATGGAAGCAAGCTTCAGCCCTGGGAATAACAACTAAATCCAAGCATCACAAAGCCTGCCTAACAGAGAGGCCAAATTCCAGCTGAAGTTTGACTAAAAATCTTAATTTCAGCTTTCTATTTAAATAACAGTTTTAAAAATAGAATCTTCTGAATGCAGTTCCTTGGGATGTCTTTTCCTGTTGAGTTTGGTGGGCAGGGTCAAGAGAAGAGTTCTGACCCACACAACTCTAATATTTATTTCACTTTTCATTGCCACCAGACTCAGGCTCCAAACATTTAGCACTGACACTGAAACAAGAGGTTCAGAGCTCTAGTAGCCAATGTCAGGAAAAGACAATTTTCCCAGTGTCAAAGACTGACAATCAGAAGGAAGCCAAAGAGATGTGGTATTTTAATGAGGTCTCACTTATGCTCCTGCCACTTTTGCACTCAGTCCTGGTATTTTGTTTTTAGATACTCAGAAATGTCACTAGGGTTTTTTTTTGCCACAGTTAGGACTTGGTGTACGGAGCCTCAGCTGACTTAGAGAGTCTGATTTTTTAATTTGCAGGTACTTTTGACACTAATTTACCAATAATGCATAAGTAATTTTAATGTCTGACTACAGATGCCACACCAGCTCTGGCAGGGGGGAAGTTTTGTTTCCTGTCTTTTAAATTTGAGTATTTCTAAAACTTCTGAAAAGTCCTTCTGTAGGAAAGTCCACTGGTCCACCATGGGGACACCGGAAATGTGAGATCTGACTTTTGCCTTTCATTTTTCCTGGCCTATAGGAAACTTATTCTATTGTTTTAAGGAAGAAAAACACGAGAGTAACTTACCCACCCTACAAAAGGCAATTCAAAAAGCAGCTACAGAACGTAGAATGGTTGTTTATAGTTACCTTTTTCTGCCAAATAGAAAGGCTCAGCCTTGTATAAAACATGCTGGGAAAAAAGCTTCTGTGAAAAGGGAGCCCTGACTGGGTGGGAGCTGGGATACAGGAAATCAGGAGATTAAGGAATGTGTACTGCTCAGTGCTCTTACTAAATCAGGATGAAATGTTCTTTTTATATATATATTAATTACATTTTCAGGAAAAAAAAATCTACAATTTTTGACCAGCTCTGGCCTTTGTATTAATTTGCCTTCCTGGTTCTTGGGGAGACTGGCATTTTCTTTAACGACAGAGCTCAGCACCATCTGATTGAGTCTCTGTGTAGAATTTCCAGATGCAGAACACAGTTCTCCCATTATATTACTGTGTAAATCTGTGACGCAGTCAGAGCAGTGCAAGCTTTTGATCTGTGGCCACTCTGGTGATGGAAAGGCTTGTCTGAAAGCTTTTCAAAAAGCCTCTTCCACAGAGGAAGCACATTTGTAGGAAGGACCATAAATACAGCAAAAATTGGATACTGATAGTAAAGTCCTGGCCTTACTGAAGTCAATCAATATTTTCCATAGATTTTATTATGCCTCGAGTATTGCTAGAATCCCAGGGAACTGAAGTTTCACCTAGCAATACCATCTCTGCAGATCTATCTGCTTTATGAGCAAAAGGTAACAGTTTTAAGTGAATTAAAAAAGAGTTATCCAACAATTACGATTGTGGTTACATCAAACACCTACCAGCATCCAGCAAGCTAATAAACCAGGGGGGTTTCTTGGGAAGGAAAGGGCTCCATGTCAATAGAAAGAACACCTTTTAACACCACCACAAACATCACACTTCATCAGCATCACTAGAGAACATCTTTCCTGAACTTTTACGCCTCTCACAAGCACAGACTGATGTATAAAGAAGGAAAGGGAGACAGAAAAAAAAAATTATGTTGCCATGAGAACCAAGGGGCTACAGAGACAATAGGAAGTCAATAGTAAAGTCTGGAACTAGAAAATATGAGTATTATCATTACATTAATAATTGAAGCTTTATGACACAAAAGATACTCAACAAAATTTAACTTACTCCTCAACCTCACGATCTTACTATGGCATTTGTCCCACTTCTTCTAGGTCTTTGCCCATGTCCTGATTCCTCAAATACATATTTAAGTGCTTAATTTCACTAACATAGAGAATCTTGGTAGATCCACCACTGACATGTATCTCAAGGGAGTGGAGGTAAATGTTTGCATCAGGACTTAAAGCTTTTGTATTTAGACACACCCTACTTTTGTATGCAAAGCACCAACTACGTGTTTGGTGCACAGCAAATATACTGAGGGTAGCAGGACAAAACTGGAAGGGTGGGGGAAGAGAGGTATTCATCATATCCTGTGAAAAGGAAACTGCAGAATATTAAAATGAGTTTGCTCACTGTCTGTAGGATGACATTCCAACTGGTAATAATAAAAAAGACCTAGAACTACAGCTCCACCAACATCTGTGCCTGGATTGTACACCTGAATATTATGCTGCACCCACAGACCTACCAGAGCCAAAAGACCTCTTCCTGCTCAAGAATCTTTCGAGTAAACTTAAGCCAGTGCAATTGATGAGTAAAAGGGTTGTGCATTACAGCTACAACATTGCACATCCCCAGAGCTGAAACTTAGACCTGAAGTTTTAGGTTGATGTTGAATGTTGTCAGTCCAATGTAAAAGTAACACAGAGGGTGTGGAACAAAAGTTTCTCATAAAGAGAAATATGTTACCTTTAGCACTCAGTTTGTATTAGCTTTTTTCTGTTTGCTGGCCACGTATCTTGCTTATTGCAACCTATTCTTGTCCAGCTCCACCCACACTCAAATCCATGTAAAGGCTATCCTTAAAAGCTCCAGTACAGCAGGGTACATGGCTTTCACTACAAGTCATCTTGATTTCTGTGGAGCTATTTAGGTACTTACACTCAAGTGCATTCTTAAAAAGATTCTGAATTGACTCATAAGTAAATTTTCTTTCTCCTTCTTCCAACCAGAATCATGCACATTTTTTACTCTTTCCTTTGGCTCCTATCTCTTACCATATGGCCTTTAAACTCATCATCCCTGTCTGTAGTATTTTAAAATTTTTGCATACTTGCCAGCATGTCTCCTCTCATTGTCTTCCACTTATGCTGTCTGACTCCACTCTTTTGATTAATGTTATATGGTTTCCTTGACTTGTTTCTCCTATTCTGGATCTTAAGTAGCATCTGGGGTTGGAAAAGTGTCCCTGGTCTCTGTCTTCACTCAAGTAGCCTTTGACCATCTTTATTATTTTCCACACTCCAGTCCTTCATAAAAAGGCAAGAAAAAGGAGGAACAACATGATGCAGGAGTGTATCAGAAGAGCTGAGACTCTTCAGAAAATTAAATGATATTAACTCCATACTTAGAATTAATTAGCGTACTCAAATAATCGGAATTTTTCAGGGTCTACTTAGAACTACAATTTGATAACAGATTGTGAGATGGCACACAGCAGCCTACTTGATGAATAACAGCATCCATGCTCTGCACTGCCTGACTCCAAGAACTGGAGTCCCAAGCCTCCTCAGAAAGGACCCCAAAACCACAGAAGCAAAATACATGCAGTACATGCTGTGAAGTGCAGCAAAAACAGGCAAAAGAAGAGAGAACAGAGCTTCTTCAAGACAAGGTTCTTTCATTGCTGGCTACATGAAGACTTTTCGTCTAAGGATTTGTCTGCATTGAAGACTGCAGTGCTGTGGAGCAATGTGCCCCACGCAGCTCCTGGAAGCAGTCTTGCCCCAGAAGGTCGAAATCCCAAGCGGGAAAGATCATTGTGCTTTTCAATTAGATATGTGCTGTACCTAAGCTTTTTAAAGTTTGTAGCACTTTAGGGCAGACATACACCATAAAGGGACAAATACTTGGATCTGGTAGGGGTAACAGTCATTGGGTACAATGACAGTAAACAAAAAAACCCAACTTTTCCAGTTTTTTGACAATTCATACATTGCACAGAAAGAGATCACTACAATAATTTTAAAGCCAAACAAATGGAGCAAAGAAGGACGTCGCTGCACTTTTGTGATCAATTAGGCATGTAATTTGCTAGGCTTATGTACGTCTCTGTCTCCTGCACCTTCTATAAAACAGGTGCCTAGAAGGGACTGTAGCCTGTTCAGATGCCTACTTGTGCTCACCTGGGAGCCCCCGGAGGATTGCACAAAAGGACCTTCCAGATGGCCAAAGTATTCCTGTGCATAAGCTGACTGCACCCCTCAGTTGATGTCCACAAGCTTTTATGCCCAAGAACTTCTGATAATTTATAAAAAAACAAAACCTCACAACATTAACTTTGCAGAAAATAACTTGCAGGAAAAATGACTTGTACTTGAGCCTAAGTACATTTGCTAATCTGTGTACCAGCTGCATAGGTGGCACAGTATGGAGCTCGAGGAAGGCTAGTCTCTCTAGCCAAAAAAAGCATGGATGGTTAGTGACAGCCTTTCTAGCCCATACAGGATTCTTCAGAAATATCGGCCTAATCCTTTAAAAAATACTTCACAACAATAAAAAATCTCTGAGCATCTTACTTCAAGTCGGACAGAATAACGTGTTATGTAAAAACCATGTACTGAATCAGTCTATTTTCCATGCAAAACAGTTGCTAATCATGCTGTTAAGGGCAGTGAACATATTTTAGAATATTAAAATTTGATTTGTCAATGACAAATTTTAGTATTAAAACACATATAAAGACTCTTAGATTAAGCTTTTCTGATATACTTAATACCCAAGCTAAATAACTAATCCACAGAGAACAGGAGGTAAGATTACAATTTTAGGACATACTGTAGAGGACACAGGGAAATTAAATCTCATCAATTTTTTAATAATATTCACCATATATTGGTTAGTCAAAACCACCTGGCAGAAACCACCAGAAAAAAAATCCTGTGTTCACACTGAAATATTCACATAAGCCCTAGACATGCCTAGCGCACAACTGCTACTGTATAGTTTTATCCTTCAGAGAATAACAGAAGTAGAAATTATTGTGTGAACTGTATTTCATTCATTGTCTTGTTTAGGAAAACACAGATACTGTTTAAATTTTATATATATTCCTGAGGGAAGAATTATTATCCAGGAGGAAGTGGTCAGTTATAGAACAAATGGAATGTAACAATCATTAATCACAGGTGAAAATTCAGTGCCTAATTCCTAAGACAAAAGATTTGGCAAAGGTTTCTAAAAATTTTCTACTACTTTTATGTCAGCATGGTGGCAAACTAGGAAAAATGGAAACAGCGCTACAGAAAGTCCTTTATCTCAAAGTAAAGTAATTTTAAAATTATTACTGGTTCTGTTATATTTTAATTCAGACCAGGAAAGATTGTAATGGACAATCCATCTGGCATATATCCATTCATATCAAGCAATATGAATGTGCCAAAGTATTCAACTAATACATATTCATATGCATACACCCATATAGAAACTGTATCCATATACACAAACTGTTAATGCTCATCCAAATCCACACTAACATATTACAGGCATTCATCAATGCCTAGAATACAGCTATGTGTACACACGTTAGAGAGAGAAACACACTCACACACGCAACATGAGACATTTCAGGGAGCAAACTCCTCTGGAAAACAATCTACCTGAGAGATGTTATTTTTCCAATATAATACTGTAATGTCTCTATGCCGTACACATGCAAGCACAGATAGAGAAACACAGCTGAAGTGTCAATTTTCTTCACTTTCTTTTATCCGCCTCAACAAATATCTTTTTTTAGGTGGTGATCTATTTAATAAATATTGGAAGTTTTTGTCTTTCCTCAGCCATGTCTACATGCAGAAAAACAAAGCTAATTTGTAGGCAGATTACTTAATGAACTGTTCAGTTATATTTTACAAGTATTTTTTGACAGTATATGAAAAAGCATTAAAACAGAAGAGGCTGAAGTTTATATTTTTTTACATATTTTTTTCATAAATTGCTTTTCACAGGCTAAATAAAAAATTATTCTCTTAGCTGAAAATGTTATTTGGATAATAAACAGCCTTTTACAGAAAAAACGTACTGAGGTAAAAAAATTTAAACAAAAACACTTTACCTCATTAAAAACATCCTGCTAATGACTGCTCTCACTAGGATCAAAATATAAAATGAGACCTAAGAACACTTGAGAAGTTGCCTGCAACTTTCTCTGTAAATTATCAAATGGTTCAAATGATGAAATGTTTTAGCTGCAACAGGATGTATATTCCAGCTACGTAACAGGTTTTTCTTTCGAGCCAGCAAACAGAATTCATTATCTATCCCACAAGAGTAAGCCTACATCCTAAATTTTAAAGATGTTCTAAGGAGGTTAATGTTACTTGAATGACTCACTTTCTAAAAACACTGATATGCTGTTTATATTCTTCAGGAGCAGTACGGGAGAATTTGTGTACAAAAAGACTTCTGCGTAAAAGAGCAGTGTTTCTAGTATTTAGCATATCTATAGCTCAGCACATTTTTAACCCGAGTTACTCTTTGCTTCCTTAGGCACCTATATGGGGAAAACAGATTAAAGAAGGCAGGAGATAATGAAACTGGTTCTTTTAATGTGAGCAGGATTGGTCCCAGTATAGTGTTAGCTCAAAGGCAAAGAAACTTGTTTTTTTTTTCATGTGCCTGTTCATACAGACATCTCTTCAGCTTTGCAGAAAAGATGTTGCCTTTGAGGAATTTCTGTCATCAGTATTCTCCATGTATTTTTTTCCCAAATGGGCATAGAAGGTCTTGGCTTGCCCAGGCAGAATGGAAAAGAAAATTAAATTCTGTGAACAGGCCTAGCCCAGGAAGGACAGACATCAGCCTGTGGGATTTCTGATCCCTAAAAAATTGTTACTGTCCACTTGCTGACACTAACCTACAAAAAACCTGTGGAAGAAAATATATTAGAAAGATTATGTGTGGCCTAACTGCAGCATGCTATCACAAACTGCCTCGCACTGTGAAACACACAAGACTGCACAGAGAAGCAGCATCGTTGCAGGGGAAACAGCGGTGAATTAAATTGTGCTTTCTCACAGGAGATGCCCTGCAGGGCACAGTTTTTGAGCACCAGGTCTGGAAATGCTTCTGCTCCTCAGCTGTCTCCCTGCTTCGTGCGGTGCACTCGCGGCAGTCCGACTGGGATGCTGGGTTGGGCGACAGCTGGGTGAGAGAAAGTAAACTAGCAAAAGTGAAGCACCAGGCTCCTTAGTGCAAGTCCCAGCTTTATGTTTATTTTAATTAAATAAAATGGAAACTGTATTGCAGCGTTTTTAATCACTGGAAATTATCATCCTTCTTTGTCACTGAAATAGCACAACAGGTAATTGATCTGCTGAACCAAAAACAGCACAACCCTCAGCAATATGTTTGCACTAATTCCTGAGGGCTTTTTAAAATGAATTTGGGAAACTATCTATATACCTACACAAAGGTCTTATTTTATTATGAACTGCAGTAATTTTATACTGGAACCCTAATATTATAGTGCAATTTAGTTGAAACTGTTGAACTTGTGAACTGCTAACAATACAAATAACACAATAATACTGAAGAATCCAAACACTCAGCGGCAGCAAACTAATAATCAGTAACACTCTTAGGTTAAATAAGCTACCAGGGAATTAACAATTCCCCCTCTCTCACAGCAACCACCAGTGTTTTAAGGTGTTTCTCTTCCAAGGAAAGAAGCCGACTCATACCCCAGCCCAAAACTGGGGCAGGTTTCTCCTCTGGGTAAAGGTATGTTTTGTGGTGCCCCAAATCTTTCCTGCCCTCCTCCCCCTCTTGATGGGGCTGTTGCGCACAAAGGCTGCGGGTCGCCAGCCCTGTCCGGGGCTGAGCAAACAACACGGGCTTCCAGCACCTCTCCCTCCCAAGCTGATTTGTTTCGCAAGAAGCCAGGAGGTGAATAAATAAGTCCAGCGAGCCAGGCCTTGCCTGTATACACCTGTATCAACACGGATGCAAGCACAATTATCTTACCTTAATGAACTTAATCTTTAATTTCACAGCGTGGCCCTTGTGCTCGGCCTCTTAACAATGGAGCCGAACTGTTTTAGTCCATATGACCACCCTTCCTCCAACAGCTGTGGAAACTTAAAGCCACGACAAGGATTTTTGCCCCTTGTGAAACTGTCAAAAGCAATAAATATTTTTCTTTTTTTCCATCATTAGACCCCGCAAAGAAAGCCTGGCCATTGTCCACTGTAATTCCCAGCGCTCACGGGGCAGGAGCTTTATTGTCCCAAATGAATCCTGAAGTGTGAACAATGCGGGGGAAAGCGGCCACCCTTTTCGGGAGGGTGTAGCCGCGAGGAATGCGGCGCTTCCCCACGGACGGCTCCGCCAAAAGAGCACTTGTGTTTTTTAACACTGGCCTTTCAGGAGGATGCTCGAGTTAAGGCATTGTGGCCCACTGTAAATAGATGCACTCGCCAGAATGGGGCTTCGTCATCCCTAATTAGGGAAGTAACTCCGGAGAGACAGCATGTCACTTGCAAGACTGGGCTCATTGTTGGGTTTGTGCGCGTCCCCACAATGTGAGGTAATTGGAGTTGTACCTTTTAGAAAGCTGCTAATTTCACATAGGAAGTGCTAACAAGACCTTTGTGTGCCATGTTTTCCTTCGTCCTTTCTAAGGAAGTTACAGAGCTCGAGTACTGGGAATGGCTGGGCCAAGGCCTGCCGGAGGAGGCTGCGGTAATGAACCACTTCAGCCCCCCGCCAGAAAAAGGAGGCCTAATTTTCGGGCCTGAGAAGACTAGGCTGGACAAAAGGTTCTGTTTAAGCTTATTATACGGGACATTCTCAGTGCCTACACAGCTTTCCTTGAAATGACCCTCTTAAAATAAGTGCATCAAGTTTGAGCAAATAGAAACATGCAACTTTCAAGGCTGGGGGTTATAGTTTTCTTTACAAAGCCATTTATATAATGTAAGCCGCAATTAGCGCGGAACGGAGCAACAAGATCTAGCGAGGAAAGTTCCCCTGACAAAGGACAGAAATTAGGGGAATAAGTAACAGTTAAATATCAGCTTCAGATAACACGCTGAAAAGGCCTTTCAAATCAGCTGCAGATGTAGAAAAATAAAATAATTTTGCTCTGAGTCTCTTTTGCCACAAAGTTTGGCTTTTAAACCGCCAACTGATTAATTCCACTAATTTTAAATTATCCAGATAGAATGGATCTGGACTTAAAAAAAAATAACTGAAAAGCCTCTCAGCTTTTAAGCTTGACAATATCATCAAAACGTCTGTAGGAATTACATATAAAAATTCAAATGATAATGAAACAAATTACTACTTACAGTACAAGAAGTCTGCAAAAGCTTTTTACAGACTTGAAATGCAGAAGTTATATAAACTACTCAGCGAAAAGAATTAGAAAATGACCTTTGCAGATCGGGGGCAAAAATGAACAGTCTTCAGGGGAAAAAAAAAATTCACTGTTAACAATGGCTTTTAATGCCATTTTGCTTCCCTCATTTATCTAATAATCGTGGCAAGGTTAGGGTAAACAATGAACAGCATGTTTTCACATATTCCACCTTTAGTGTCCTCCATATGAATTTCTAAAACACTTAAGAGAATAGATACATAAACCTGTGACCTTCAAATGAGCTTTTTGCTACTTCCAACATTTTGAATAAAAAAGGTCAGAAAATTGAACCGCTTTCGTGCAGTAATGAATTCCATTCTGTTGGGTAAACAAAGCTAAATTTTAAAACATGGACCTGACATCTCTATAGCTCAAGAAGCTTTTCTCTTCTTTGGGCGTGTGGGGGGAAGGGTGAGGAATGTGAGTGCTCTGCCAGCCACCCCCTAAATCACCACAGTGTCCGCCAAGGGGAGGAGGAAGAGGCAAAAATATTTGGTTTCATTCAGTGAACAGCCATGATTTCCAAGTCCAGTGTGACACAAATGTCTGATTTTTAAGATTTTTTTTTTTTTCTCCACCTCTCACCCCCCAGCGAATAATTGATCCGGTCCACACAAAAAGAAGCCAGTGCTACCCTCGTTGAGCTAGCTCTTACTGCCGAGGGCCTCCAAAAGTTACTTCAATTTCCGCCACGCTTTTGTCTGTGAGTTGTCCTGCCTGAAAGGCCCGGTTAGGTATTGTTGCAAAAAAAGTCTGCGCCCAACGTTTATTCCCCCCCTCTAATTCATACTCCGCATTGTGGGGTTTTGCTATTCAAGGACTGATTGGACAACAGCCCGAAGAATGGCCCCAGTGATTAGGCACTCAGCATGGGTCTGGATTGTGGGTATAAACCCAGAGCTGGGGCTTGAATTCACGGCAGCTTTCTGCTTCCTCCTAGTGCCTCCCGTGCCCGATATTTTATGCATCCTGTGCTGCAGGTAATGCATTCCTTCATACCAGGAAACGGAATCTGTATAATTAGCCAGCACAGTAGTGTGCGAGCCCTTGAAAGTCCAGGGGTTGTGCCCTGGGAGGCAATTGCGCTTTGGGATTGATAGGAACTTGCAGGTTTTGGGTTGGGGTGGGATAATACAAAACCCCAAGTATTGTCATGACAAGGTATTCATGCTGCTTAACAAAGGGAACTTTTCTAACGTCCCCCTGAGGGCACACAGGGGCGATGCTGGATGCAGATTTGTTTGTTTAGAAGCGGAGGTATGGCTTGCCCGGCCCCCGCAATTCCCAAACACCAGGCCTGACCCCATTCCCTGCCTCCTGCTCCACTGCACCATGCCGCTTCCCCCACCGCTTTACGTTTTAAAGTATGGCAGCTGTGCAACTCGTGAAGTGTACAGATGTCACTCTGCGTCTCACATGTCAGTAACTGGAATTAATTTACATTTATTTGCCTATTGTTTTATATCATTTTATGACAATGTGCCGCATAATATAATTTAAATCTTTAATGTACAACTAATTCTCTACCATTAATTTGTCAACATGATTACTGGATATGCCACCAGGAAAAGCTGGATGACTTGAAATATGTAAAAAGCATTCCTGTAGCTTTAAAAGAGGTTTGTATCTGAAATGACAAAGGTTTACAGAACTTTTTTTGGTCTGTCTGTAATTTTATGAAAACTACAATTTCAATGTAATTTCACAAACTGAATTATTCCAAATCTCAGTCTGAAATAAAATAAAACATCTAATACATTAATTAGCCCAGGGAGAGAGTCCCAACAGTATTGTAAGAAGCAAAATGATAGTTTGATTCCTGAGAAATGCAGCCTTCATCATGACAAATCCTGGCTGATAGGAGTTTCAACTGTCTCCTTGCCAGTAGTATTTTATTTTGGGCAGAGCAGTAATCTTTTTAGCTATGCACTGGAATTGAAAAGAAGCTCGTAACAAGAGTAGGTTGCGAATTTTTTGACAGAAAATAGTGATTTGTTGAAACTGAAACTTGCCCTGGGAGTGTACAGCAGGAGCTACAGCAGGGAAGGTTTCTCAGGGTAGGATTGCTGATTAAAAAATGAAGAGGGAGAGGGAGAGAGGGGGAGAGGAAGAAAGGAAGACGGGGGAGAAGGAGAGAGGGGGAGAGGGAGAGGGTTTTTCTCTCTTCCAGCCCTCCCCCCAGCTACCCGTAGGTAGGAGGTCAGGGCACTCTCCAGGGATGTGGGAGAGCCAGTTTCAATTAGCTCAGCAATGCGCTTGAGAGGGGGAATTCAGAGAACATTGCCCCTTTGCTTTCAGGGGGGGTTTGGCTCCCATTTCTGCCACAGCTCTGAGGCAGTCCCCTGCTTATTTGCTGTTTCTCCCCTATATCAAAAAAATAAACACCTATGTGCCTCCCTCAAAAAAACCCCAAAACGAAACAAAGCAAAACAAACCCCACACTGAAGCGGAAGCCCTGACTCTGCAGCACCCACACCTGGACAATTCCCCCATGCAACTTCTTGCTCAGAGCTGGGGAGGGGTCTGAGACATGAGTGCAAACAGCATCCTTAAAGCACCACCAGATGCTGGGCTCCTGGGCTTTGCCTCCCTGATTCTCCCAGCGCTCTCCTTGCAGTCTCTGGGGATGTCTGCAGTCAGGACTGGACCCTTTGTCACAGTCCTCTGAGACTGCTCATATGCTCACTTCTATCTTGCACAGAGCAAGTGGCTCTATAGGTGGGCCTTAGACTGTCAGCTCCTCAGTACAACAATCAAGCTTCTCTTTTTGATACTATTTTGCAACTATTTCATAAAGGTGGGCTCCCTGCTGTCACAGGGTCCCTGAATGGACAAAAGCTTATGCTCACATCAATGTCAGTCCAGGACCAGGGTACAGAACTGAGATGAAATTGCTGGGGAAACGATAAATAATCAAAGTGGATGGAAACACAGCAATTAATTTCCTGGAATAATTTGCTAGCATTTCATCTTCTCACACTGTTTTTTTTTTAAAGCTCAGCACCCTGCCTCCCCTCTCACTCTTCTCCTCTACCTTTTGGGATCTTACAGGAGCCGTATGAGTCACCAGAATGCTGGAAAAATCTAGCAATTTCTTAAAAAAAAAGAAAGAGGGCTTGATTAAAAATTAAAATAGAAGAAAAAAGAGAGATTTACTCTGAAAAAGAAGTGTTTAGACAAAGCGTGTCTGCTTCAATTTCCCAGCTATGTAAGCTCCCTTGCCCTGAGAGTGACAGTAGATTCCATAAATTAACTGAAAATCCCTCTTCTCAAGAGCCTAAGTTATCTCTTCTTTGCCTGCAGCTCTGATTTAGAATAGGCGCTCGTTTGTTTACTGTTTTAATTAATGCTCCTTTTCAGCGTGGAATAGGGAAAGGGAAATGAACTGACTTGATAAACAGGTGTAGCTGTTATGTGTTACATTTGGGATCATTCAGGACTTGCAACAGATTAATCAGGCTTGACTGGACGTGAACCTCCTAGCAGAAAAGGTAGATCAACTCTGCTGGATGCCCAGTAGGTGAGTATTATTTTAACTGCTAGCCTGTGATAGGAAAAGCTTAGGACAGTCATCAGTGGAGAATATATCTCTGTTTTTGCCCAGGAAAGCAGTCTGATTCTTTCCCCCACTGCTTAACAGTTAAGGAGACCTTGACAATATAAGCCACTTTTCATGCCCCCTCTGCTTCCCCTTCTGACCTCCCTGCCTCATATTCAAGGAGAAAGAAACAAATCATCCCATTATTTTTAAAACATTTAAGTGTCACATTGGGGAAAATGCTTTCCTAGGTTAACTATGAATGATTGAAGATTTTTTTTTTCTAAATGCAATATAAGTGTAATAACAGTTTAAGTGTCATGCTACGCTGTGTATTGCCTTTGCACTCTGTGTAATACCTAGCACACTCAGAACAGAAAATGATCCAAAATCAGCCTTTTCTCAAACAGAGTTTACATTCTTAGCCTTAAAGAGGAAAAATAGTTGTACTCAGCTTTCTTCATTATGAGGGAGCAAGGAAATTATGTGATTTACCCATATCATGGCAGTAAAGCAACACTGGGCTCAGCAGCATCAAATCCCAGAAGAAACTGCATCTCCTGCTTTCCAAATAAAGCAACATCTAAAAATACATTCCTTTACTCCACATTTTTTTCTTGGCTTATACAATTAACGTGTGCAGAAAGCAATGTCACGTGAAAGATAAGTGAAAAGGAACCAGAGAGTATCCATTTATAATATTATCCAGCTGATCTTGCCAGGTAGAGACAACATGGGGACATTGCACAACAAACCAGGAAAGTGCTTGAATTTTAACTGCAGTACATTAAACTACCTACAGTTTATGGCTGTCGAACTGGACGCTGCTCACTAGTATCTCTTGCCAGCAGACTGGCTGCAAACCAGCTGCAAAGACAGATGTTCACCCACCTCCTTGGAAAGAGATAGTGTGAATGGAGGTGTTGTATGTGCTCATTGCAGAACGGAAGTACGGGGTGGATCTGGCTTTCTTTACGCTGTGTCCTGTCAGGAGAATAGGTTCTGGAGACATGGGTATTCAGAATGCAATGCAGGCAATCTTATATTATACATGGGCCTCTGATCTTAACCTTCCATCACAATTTTACCAGGCTGCTGGAAGGGAGGATGATTAGACATGGGGAGGAAAAGATGGATAGCAGTCCAGCTGAAATGTTCTTAGTATTTTACTCACTCCCAAATATTTCCAGGCATGCAAGGAGATTTGATGTATTTTTAAAATCTGAGATAAATGTCCTTTTTAAAGATAGGCCCTAATATCTTGCTACAACCATCAGCTTGGGCTCCATGATGGCAGCTGATAGCCTACCAATACCTACCATGCCACAATAAATCATTTATCTTATCTTGTTCATAGAGGTCTAAATGCTCCCCTACTAGGGGACAAAATAGCTTGACAAGGTCTGCAAGGAAAATATTTTGGAGTTACTGTTGCATTCTCCTCTCAGGAGATTTGCAGCCTTGAGAAGGGGGAGCCCTCAGCCCTCTGAACAGCCTGGAGGCTCACAGTAGCATTTACTCACATTCCTGGTTAAGGAAGGCTCTGCCGGAGCCAGACCTAAACATCTGTGGGGAAATCAGTCCAGCATATGGGTCCTGGGGAACCCACTCTGAAAGCTTGCCTGGAAGATGCCTTGTTTCCCTAACAGAGGTACCGCACACAATTGCCAATGCCTACATTCAGGACTAGCTGAATGAGCTTGGCAAAACTGGTATTGTGGGAACTCTGGAAAGACCCAGACCCCAAACCCACTAGTAACAAATGGTCATATTTATGAAGAAAAATCCAGTGCCAGCTGCAACACCTCACCCTGGGTAAAAGTGTGCACACTCTGAAGCAGGAACATGTTACGGTGTATTCTTCCACTTCTGCCTCCTGCCAAACCCTCAGTGGGAAAATATCAGTGGGAAAACTTGCCTGTGATCTGAATCGCTGCTGTTCTGGACCCTCCTCTTCCTCCTCAGCATCTTTTGATGGAACACATTCATCCCATACAGGAGCATCCATGCTGTGATTATAAGCCAAGAAAGGGCAACCATATCTTCAGTTTAAAGTCACAACTGACTTACATGTGAAACAAATTACTTATTAATGAAAAATAGGACTGTAAAATCTTTCCAAAATTATAACGAGAACTATATTTTACCTGTTACTTAAATTTGCAGAATGACAAATAGCAAGTGCTTGAAGCTTGTGACAGAAAAGCAAGAACTCCTAAGCCAACCTGCTACAACACTTGGTATCTCTCCATCCCCTTTTTTGCATGCAAAACCAAAATTATTCTCCTAGGTTTTTCTTTTATCTCATGAAATAGCACAGAGAAGCATGCAAAAGAGGTTTAAATGGCTTGTTCTAAGGAAGAATTGGTAGCACCTTTCTGGCCTTCGTCCATGCCACTGCACAAGGCTGAGTATCTGCATTGGCCTCCCAAAACTCTGCCAAAATCCTCCTCGCCCCTGCAGCAATGCAAACTCTTCAACTGTGTGTGACGGCAGGCACAAGGCTTTCTCTTTTTTTGGGAGATGTGCTCTGTGAAAATGTGTTTCACTGAAGAATAAGAACGACATGCAGGGCTGTAGAGTGTCACAGCTTTTGCCAGTATTTGAGTGTTTCCCACCTTTTCACCAGGAATTTATTCCACTATTAGTGTTTATTGGGAACTTCTCTTCTGTGACTGAGGTTTGGAAATTGCCCGAAACTTGCAGCACAGAACAGCACCCAAAAACTGTAAGGAGGAAGGCAAAGAGGTGGAAGGAAGTGTCAAGGGAGTTTTGCAAAGCAAATAGAGTATTGTCCTTTTGTTTAAGATGCCACGACAACTTTTTATCTGCTATGCCGGTACTTTGCTTGCAGGACCAGTGCATACTTAGAGCTTTCCTGTGCACTCCACCTGCCTTGATTGCTTTACTGTTCTCAGTGCAGATTTATTAAATTTGGAATTAACATGTGTTAAGGAGGTTGATTTTTGTTTGCTTTGCCACATAACTTACTTTCCTAAACACTTAGTAATAGCAGCAGTTAATCTATTGACCAATGGCTTAAGCAGCAGGTGGCAATGGGCCAGTCCGGAGAAGGCCCACAGAAATTCCTAAGGCTTCTTTGTTACCTGGGCTGGAATAGAGAAACTACTTGTTTGGAAAATGTTTCTCCTCCCACAAAACATCTTCAGTATTAAGGGTCTTTTGTTAGCAGAAGGCTGAAGAAGGGGATTATGAAGGATAGTCTGTCACACAAATTGTTTCTTCTTAGACATATAATACAACCTGTATTAAAAGTTTACAAACCAATCTAATGAAATTATCATTCAAACGAAGCATGTCTCCGAACATTAAATTGATGCCTTGACCTGCCGTGCAATTTCCGCATTGGAAATCTCAAGACTGCAATGCCTCTGCTGTTGCTATTTTAGAGTAAAACAACGTGGTTTTTTTTCTAAAACAAAACCAAAAAAACCTCTGCAGCATTCTGTTTGAAACAGGAACTCAGATAATCTGAAAAGGCTCATTTTCTTAGGAAACCCAGGCACAAAAACATTAATAATTAAATTAGTTCCCATGTGTTAAGGAACCTGGAGTTACACATAACTGTGTGTCATTTGCGACCTTATACCCTCTCCCTGTTATGGTGTGCAAATTAACATCAGAAAAGGAAAGGTGGTTATTTTAGAATGTATTTGGATTGGTTTAGTAGAAATCAGCAGCAACTGCAGCAACTAAAGCATGCAGTTCTATACCCTTCGAGCCAAAGCTGTACTGGCTTAACTGAGGGCTGTATCCAACTATGACTTTCTTAAGGGAGGATTTTAGAGTGCAAGGTGGGGAGAGACACCACTCTGCAAAATGTGTCCATGTATGCACAGAAAGGACAGCGGCAGTTTTGCCTTCAGTGAATAAATGGTGCTTGGAGAGTAAATGGAGCCTTTGGGGTAGTACTTATTGTGTTTTCAGACAAGCTTTCTGTGTTGTCCCGATCCAAGTTAGGAGAAAAATTACTTCATATGCATGTGAGTGTGCGTGCGTGTAAGTGTACCCACATATGTATGTGTATATGAATACACACACAAGTATATACTCTGACTACTGCACTACAACTACAGTCCTGTATTCTCTATACCATGAGTAACAACTGCAAACAGCTGCACTGCAGCAACATAAAAAAGAGGAACAAGAGAAGTCAAGTTTCAAAATATTCTGTAGCTTGATTTCCATTTTCTGGTGTTTCTTTATAATTTGAATCATGTGTCTATATGTTATGTACACACACCTATATAGGTATGCTATATATATATATACACATTAATCCACTTATACGCAACTTCTTTTTAAGACCTTTATGTTTTGGGGACCCTGATGTCATCTGGGGATGAGATCCAGTAGCACCACTAGGTGCTACTGTAATACAACTAATTAATATTATTTTTACTACTAATAATAACAGCAGTGTTTACTTTTAGCATGTTCTCATTCTTGCCAACATATGTTTTTATATGCTTTAATTTTCTTGTTCTTTGCAGCAAGAATGCTTAGAGGGATCCTAATTAACTGCTCAACAATGACGCACTCTCATTTAGTTTTTCTCTCAAACTTATTTGTTGGGCTTTGTTTATCAGTGGGAGAGTTTCTAGCACTGAGACTGCCAGGATTTACACTAAGCCTCTTAGTCTGGTGTTTCCATGGCCCTGGCTCTCTGTGTAGGAGAAGCTAAGAAAACCATACATACAGGTTTTGGCCCCCTTTATTTCAAGTAATCTAGAGCAGATTTTTTTTTTTTCTTTTGGGGGGGATGGGGAGAAAGGCACCTGATTATTAAATAAGCTGAGGAAAATGCTGATTTTTGGCCAGGGCTGGTGGAGCACTACTGGAGATTTTTTCTTTGTTTGTTTGTCTGAGACTGTGGAACTGGATTTCAGCATATTTTCAGGGTATTTCTCTGAACCAGTGAATTCCCATGAGTAATAACAGGAACACCTTTGTCTGATTTCTCCAGTAAAGGCTTCCCCAGAGACCTATAGCCCAAGCAAGCCAAAAAAAGTAGGAAGGCATTCGCTCTGCAGTTGCCCGCAGGCCCCAGTGCTCCTTCAGTGCTCAGACCTGGGTAAGACAGACTCTTCTGTCCTGCACCTGCAAGGAAAGGCATTGTTCCCCACCTCCCTCGTGGTTACAGCTATCAAGTGCTTGGTGTTTTCTTTTTTATTCTTCAGAGAGTACATGTCTTCCTTCCTGCCTTTCTCTATTCCTCCCTTTTTTCCTTCTTTTTCTCTCTATTTCTCTCTCTTTTTCAATTTTTTTTCTAACAGGTGAGGTCTCCCCTTGCTAACTCACCACCCAATTAGAGCGGTGAGAATTAGCTGCATTCACCCTGGCTTTAGTCCTGGCAAGAGCGCTAGAGAATTGTCCCACTTTTCAAGGTGCCAAATTGGAGGTTGAATCCAGGTGTGGTTGGAGGCAAGGGGATTATTTTCGTCCCATGGGGTGCAAACAAAGGCCTGAGCTAGGGATAGATGGGGTGGGGACATTGTTGCCTGCAGGAGGGCTAAACACTGCTCCTGACATCTGAGCCCTCGCCAAGGCACAGCACCAAGCTGAGTAACGGGTTTCACAGCCCCAGGAGCCGTAACTGTGGGGACCGTGGCGAGAGAGGGCTCTGTGTCCTGCGGTAAGGACAGAAGCTGTGGTGCCCCTCCAGTTCTCAGCAAAGTACAGAGTCCAAATAAACAGAACATGCACTTGCGGAAATACATGTGATGTGCCCCACCTGCTGCTGAGGGGCACAGGACAGTCTGCAACCCCTTGGGTGTGAGAGCTGGTAGCACTGTTGTGCCTGCAGGGACAGGGCACAGGGTCTTGAGGGAGCTGGAGCCCCCTGTGCAAACCTGTGTGGCTGGTTAGGTGCTGAGCCTCCAGCCAGAAACTCCTCAGCTCTTTTCACTGACTCAGCAGCATGGGGCAAATGATGTAAGAAACTTCTTCCTGTCCAATTAAGATGTTTTTCCACACTCACCAGCAGCATCATAACTCCTGTTGTCCTAAAAGTCTTCAAGTTGTCCAGCTACTTAAGTACCAGCAAACAGCAGGAGAGTAAAACAAATCATGCTTCGTCTGATGGAATAAAGCTTGCTCATTGATGGAAAAGTCAGAACAGGCAGCTCAGTGCAGAAAACCTCATTTCTACTACCCTATTGAAAGGAGGAGATGCAACTTTCCTCACTGCCCTTGAAGAGTACAAGCATTGACTAAGGAGGCAGCAAAGTGAGAACCTCTGAGAAGCAATGTGTGTTGCTGATTTTACTTCAGAAAAAAATCCATCTCTTGTTCTGTGAGTAGAATCATAGAATCATTAAGGTTGGAAAAGACCTCAAGGATCATCAAGTCCAACCCAACACCACCTAACTCACTAAACCATGTCCCTAAGCACCACATCTACACGTTTCTTGAACACCTCCAGGGATGGTGACTCCACCACCTCCCTGGGTAGCCTGTTCCAATGTCTGACCACTCTTTCAGTGAAGAAATTTTTCCTAGTATCCAGCCTAAACCTTCCCTGGCGCAACTTGAGGTCATTTCCTCTTGTCCTATCACTTGTTTCTTTAGAGAAGAGGCCAGCACCCACCTCACTACATCCTCCTTTCAGGTAGCTGTAGAGAGTGATAAGGTCTCCTCTCAGCCTCCTCTTTAAACTAAACAACCCCAGCTCCTTCAGCCGCTCCTCGTAAGACCTGTGCTCCAGACCCTTCACCAGCTTTGTTGCCCTTCTCTGGACCCACTCCAGCACCTCAATGTCCTTCTTGTGCTGAGGGGCCCAAAAGTGAACACAGGATTCAAGGTGCGGCCTCACCAGTGCTGAGTACAGGGGCACAGTCACTTCACTAGTCCTGCTGGCTATACTATTGCTGATGCAGGCCACGATGCCATTGACCTTCTTGGCCACCTGGGCACACTGCTGGCTCATGTTCAGCCGGCTGTTGACTAGCACCCCCAGGTCCCTCTCTGCTGGACAGCTTTCCAGCTATTCTCCCCCGAGCCTGTAGCATTGCAGGGGGTTGTTGTGACCAAAGTGCAGGACCCGGCACTTGGCTGTATTGAACCTCATACAACTGGCCTCAGTCCATCGATCCAGCCTGTCCAGATCCCTCTGCAAAGCCTCCCCACCCTCAAGGAGATCAACACACCCGCTCAGTTTGGTATCATCAGCAAACTTACTGAGGGAGCACTCAATCCCCTCATCCAGGTCATCAATAAAGATGTTAAACAGATGTGCTAGAGTTATAGCACATCTTTTAACCTGGTCTTCCCGGTGCACCACCATCCTTCATCCCTAGAAACCACTCTGTCTCCTCCTGTTGATGCAGAGCATAAGAGCACACAGTCCTCGAGGAATGTGAGGAACTAGGAAACAGAGGTGGATCAGACTATCTGAAAACCAAACTATCACAACTATAACCAGGAAGAAAAAGGAGGGGACATCTAGAACCTAATACTTTCATTCTCTGATCTTTCTTGGGCCCTGACAAGACCCTAGAAAACTGAATAGTGATATCACGCATGTCAGACCATGGGCTGGGCTTGGGAGCTTCAGGCCTTCGTAGATCCTTCATTAAAAAAAAGAGAAAAGCCACTGTTTCATAATGTTAGAGGGATAGAAACATCAAACATCATTTTTATTGTTGCTGTTTTGCTTTCCCTGATGCAATAAACCTAACCAGTGGACTTCAGAAAGGACAGATCTGTGTGGAACACCCCACTTTAATTATCCTACAGAGGACAGAGGGTATACACTGTCTTCACTGCCACGGACAGAGGGTATACACTGTCTTCACTGCCACGCATATTTTATTGTTATTTCTTTGGGATGGACTATATATGAAATAGTAACAAACAACCTTTGTCCTTCCCTCCAGACCCTCCAAATTTGTCTATGCTTTGCAGTTCATCCTTCCAACAAAGCTCTACCACTGCTACAGTTCTTTAAAAGGGTCATAGGGAATCACAGCAAAGTGGTACACAAAGGTAAAGATGTCAAGTGAGTTATGTTAACCGAAAACGAACTACACAGTAGGTCAAGGTTTGGGCAACAGCAGGGATATTTTTGTTAAGATAATGTTACTCACAGTGGTGGTGGCTTCCTTTGTAATGCATAGCTGCCCAGAGAGAACTGCCCCTATTCTCAGGGAGTCAGAGGAAGGTCCTATAGGGTCTAAATGAGACAGACACTGCAATTGCTTGTACAAATAAACTTCTAGTATATAAGCAGTGTGAATGGGCTGTGGTGTAATGCTTTCTAATGCTTCACATTTTCAGGTTGGTTTTAAGACAATTATCAGAGCAGCTTTTAAGAGCTAAATGGAGGTTTGTGCAGTTGTGTTTGCCTTCAGGAATGGTAATTACCTTCAACTGCACCAGTACAGGGCAGAGGTTTCTGAGTTACATCCCAGCTAAACTAGCAGAAAAAAATGACAGGTCCAGCACAGGAGAATCTGCAGGTGACTGGTTACGTCAATATTGCAGGGTGTGAAGGGAGGATGTGTGTTCAAAGGCAGGCCAGAAGCAGCCTTCGGGGAACTCTAAGAGAGAAGGTTCAGCCTGATGGGACTGCCTAGCACATGCCTGTGGCATGGAGGAACTGGCTCATCACCTTCCATGTGTCCCATCTAAGCATGTAGTAACACAATGTGCTTATCAGGTCCTGAAGCTACCCATGGGAAGATTTGCATTTATAAGCAGTCTGCACTTAGACTACTCTCTGTAAGAGAAAGCTCATATAGGCCAGGACTGGACATTTGCAGGCAAACCACAGGACTTTTACTGGCCATCATATGGACGGCCAGAGCCAGGGCACAAGCACAGACAGCTAGAGTGTATTTCCTGGCTTAGCATGCTGAGGTCAACATTAGATGCAGCCATGTTCCACCTGAGCTCGCAGCCAGCTTGTGGCTTAAAGAACTACAGACATCCCACATGGAAGCACAAGGGTTTTGAACTAGCATAGAATCATAGAATGGCTAGGGCTGGGAAGGACCTCAAAGATCATCGAGTTCCAACCCCCCTGCCATGGGCAGGGACACCCTCCACTAGACCAGGTTGCTCAAAGCCTCATCCAGCCTGGCCTTGAACACCTCCAGGGATGGGGCATCCACAGCTTCTCTGGGCAACCTGTTCCAGTGCCTCACCACCCTCACAGTGAAAAATTTCTTCCTAATGTCTAGTCCAAATTTACCCTCTTTTAGCTTATACCCGTTACCCCTTGTCCTATCACTACACTCCCTGATAAAGAGTACCTCCCCATCTCTCCTGTAGGCCCCCTTCAGGTACTGGAAGGCTGCTATTAGGTTTCCTCAGAGCCTTCTTTTCTGCAGGATGAACAACCCCATTTGTCTCAGCCTGTCCTCACAGGGGAGGTGCTCCAGCCCTCTGACCAATTTTGTGGTTCTCTGGGGTCAGTCTACTGACCACACACATGTGACCACGTCCCAGTTCTCCTCTGGACTATCACTGCAGGGCTATTTGCCTTTGTAAGAGAGCCTTTAAAATAAATTTGTGAATATACCACTGACTCTGCTTCAAGCATAAAACATGCATTGCAGAGCACCACATCACTACATCAATACTTTTAAAATGTTTAAAGTGAAATTTCTTTCCTCATTTGAAAGAGCTTTTTCAACACATTGGGAAATGCTGTCACAGATTTCTGCATATTCTGATTTCTCTACATGTTCCTTACACTGAAAATATGCTCAGATCCACCATTAAGTAATAAATTTATTCTTCTTGCAATGCTATGAAAAGGTAATCAGCAAAGGGGAATATTAACAACAATTTAGATCTGGAGCTTTTATGTGTATGAGGTTTTTTCAGAATATTTCCCTCCCCACCCCCTGGTTCTGGTACACACGGATCGATTTTAAGCCTTAACTGTCCTATAGCTCATAAAATGTGCATTATGTCATCTTTTAGACAGAAGTCAGCAGGAACAAAGTTATTTGAATGGATGAATAAACAAATTATTGTTAAGGCTACACACATAAGCCTCTAAATAGCAGTTAGAAAATGTGCAGTGCTTCTGCAACTCAAATATCTGTTTGTACGAACTGCTCATGCAAGTGTTCATTTTGGCTTGACCCTGTCTGGCACAGGTGGGAAGTGCCGTGTGTTGGAGTACCAGGTAAAATGGATGGTGACTCTGGGGCAGGGGAATCCCATCTAGCAGCAATAAGACCATGACTGTATGGCCACAAATGGTAGATTGCTCTGAAGGAAAAACCATACCTCATGTACAATCATACCCTGCCTTTACACTGTACTCTTGAGTCCAGGCAAGCACACGTGCTGAAGGGCTGAACTTCCCAGCACTCAGCATGCCCTGCTGCTCCTGCAGTTTTTACCTGTCCTGGTGAGCATGTACGCATGGTGCGGTCTCAGGAATGCACTGCAGTACAAGGAGAGGCTCCCCAACGTACGCTGATCTGTGGTCTGTAGGTTCCTGTGTCTGTGATTATTGGGTGCAGGAAGGTTTCAAAAATGTACAGATTATTTTCACTCTGGAGAAGTTTTTAACCCATTTAGTCTTACCTGCACTCTTCCCCACACCGGTCTCACTCCTCGGCAAGGTCTGTCTTCTGCCTTTCTGACTGCCAGTGTGTTGTCTCACTGATCTTCATGCCTGTTGGGATTATGCGCTGTCTCTCTTTTGTGATGAACTTAACTGGAACTGTGTTGTTTTACTAATTTTTGAGCAAAAATAGGGCCTTCCGAATTCCATGCCCCAAGATAGGATGTGCCCTCCCGGTGTGGTTCAGCAGCCCATACTCAGCCCTTCGTGCCTCAGAAGCATGCCTCCAACCCACGCTGCCCTGGCATGGATGATCAGGATGGGATGCAGCCCATGCTTTGCAGTCATTATTGGCATTATGAGGCCTTACAACAAAGAAAAGAGCAGGCTGAAAGTGATCTGAAATGGGTTGGGGGTCCAGCAGTAGGCATCCTTTTCACCAATAGGTGTTTGGCAGCAATTTCTACCCAGTGTCAATATTCCTCTGCTTTGCTGGCAGCTGAAAATAACTCTGAAAGTGCTTCGAAAGGGCTGCCTTTGAATTGAGCTGAACACCTTTCCAAATGATTTTGAGTATCTCCCCCTTGGATGAGGAGAATTCAGTCTCTTCCCTCCCACTTCTTTTCTCTGCAGCCTATAACCACTGTAAAATATGGCTTATTGTTTCTATGCTTTCCCATGCCCTTTATTTCCATAATAGACTCTTTGCCCATATGTTTGCTAATATTTCTACCTCACTACATAAGCTGGCAGATGCCCAGAGTGTTGCTGCCTGTGACATGATTCCTTTTTGTTCCCCATGCAGTTATCTGGCAGTACCTTGCCTGCAGGGTGGGCACAGAAAACCACAGATGCACCTAACCTGGCACAAGCTGTTGTAGCATCGTGACAAAAACACCTGCCCTTCCCGTAATGATCTTCTGAGCCACTGGTGTGCCCCGTACTGGGAATGGAAGGTTAAATTACCACTTTGCTTCCTGTTGTGTCATGGTTTTAACTGTTTGCATCAATTACTGAATACACTTACACAGCATTAACACCTTTGCCATGATTCACCTTTGTAAATTGACATTGCAAAATGCTTTAAGTGTGGTCCTCATCCCTAAAGCTTCTAGTAGCAAAGTAACTGCCTGCAGACTTGTGGAAGTATCTGTCTCAAAAAAAAGCCAAAAACATTTCGGCAGATTTCTGATGAGATGATAGCAAAGAGTTAATTTAGAGCCACAGCTACTAAGCATCCCTCAACACCCTAAAAGCAGCATAACAGTAGAATCAGTAAACCAGTATGAAGCTGTAGGAACAATCATCAGTGCTTCCTCCAAACTAAATAAACAGCCTTTTTCTTTTGTAGAAAGATGACAAGGTTCTAGGTATTTTCCTCATTGCTCTTACCCGTCCTTTGAAAATGAGCAGCTTGTTGCTAAAATACAATGGAGGAAGGGAGATGATGAATTAAAATACTTTTCAGACATTGCAGGTCCCTGTCTGTATTTCAGTACTTCTGTTGAAAAATCCTGTACTGGTACCATCGATCAGAAAGAACAGCAACCCCTTCAGGGAATTTCAAATGCTATCTGATGATGTAAAAAACGCAGTTCCCAGGGTATGCCAACATCCAGCATAAAAATAAAGTCTGATGGATGGATGAAGGTCTGCTGCATAAGAACTGCTGTTGAGTGAGACTTGCATTATAAATGCAATTCTGCTTCCTGTGGAGTCTTTCTATCTGTGTTACATCACTTCTTTGCCTCAGTTTCTCAATGTGGGAAAAGGGAAACCATTTCCTATTGTATCAGCCCATGGTGCTATCTGATCAACGACTCTAAAAAGCATGTTGAACATGCAAAGTACTACCCTGTTTAAGGGCTCGTTATCACTATTATAAATTAAATCATAAACACCCTGAAAATATTGTTTTAATGTACTTTGCTGTTTGCTTTCCAAACTTCTTTAAAAATGAAAGGTTTCAGAATAGGAAACCTCTTTTCACAATGAAAATCTCATTTTGTATATTTGCTTCCCAGAGGAAACACACACGTCTAGAGCTAAAGCTAATAACTATGGCTACTGTCTTCTCATGTGATAGCAACTTATGCTTTAAGGACTCTGATCCACACCCAAGAAACTCAAGGAGCTTCTGACTGGATTCAAATGCTAATCTCTCAAAGGTTTCGCAATTTATTTCTTAATGGTCCACCTCTGAGACATTCATCTGACACTTTGACTATTATGTTACCTGGATTAAAAAAAAGATGCTAATAAGAGTATTAGCCAGGTTCTTACACACAGAAAGCTTTTGCAATTACAATACCTCCTGAGTCACTCATTCAGGATCCTGGGAAAAACAGAACATTTTTGCTTTAGAGATCCTTTTTTTAAAAAAAAAAACACAAAACCTCAAGGAGTGCTTAAAGTTCCTTGTTAAGAGATTTGAAAAATGTATAGTCCTTGTAAATTAAATACTACAAGTTCTTAGATGAGTGATCCCTAAACATTTATAATTCACACTAATACGATTTAATTCTAACTCACTGTAAGATTTATAGAAATTAAAAGACTTCATATGCATAAGGGTGATGAAAATATAATCTAATTCATGAAATCTTTATATGTAACTTTATATTTCAGCAGTACAGTTATCCCTGGCGTGCTCCAGGCTCCAGGAACAGGCCACTGCGCCAAGCCGAGAGTGGGCTCAGCTCCTGGCAGCCTCCGCGCCCAGGGGTCTCCTGCTGAGACTCGCTGCACCAGCAAGATGGCTGTGAGTTTCTGGGCGCTGGCATGACCTTTTTAGAGCTGTAAATGCGTCAGGTTTTGCTCCTCTGCCTATGCCATCTTGACACAGCAAGGAACCGCAAATGAACTTGGGAAGGGGCAGTTTCCTTACCAAGAGAGGAAGTTGCTGGAAGAAAGAATGTGGCCCTGCAACGCCAGGGCTCGTTTCCTCACCTGCGAACGGACCACAGAGGCTGTTTCTTCGCCCAGGGAGCTGAGAGGCCTGGCTTGAGGAAAAAAATTGTTATAATTATGTAGCTGCATTCTCCTCAGCTTGAGTCCTAAGGAATTCGCAGTTTCTCTACCTTAGATAGCATGTACACGATTTAGGATAGCGAATCGGTACCACTGGCATTTAATTGTTACCAGTGAGTTCCGAGACCACTGTTATGATAGAAATGGGAGGAATTCCTTCTAAATTAATTTTCATTTTTAACTATCAAAGCCACTCCACACAAAGCCGCAGCAACTTCAGCAACTGTCTTGGTTGCACACCAAGGATTTCACTGAGAACATGCTAGAGGGAATCAGAAAGCAGAGAAAAGGTCACAAATAAGCACCTTAGGAACAATGAAAGCTTTTCTCCATGTAGCAGTGGGAGAGTTGCTAGAAAAACTGAAAAGGTATTAATCAGAAGTGGCTATAAATCCTCTGGAGTTTTGCTCTTATAAAACTCCTCAGAGAAAGTCTTGAAGGAAATGCAGGTCAAAGCCCAAAAAAGCTCTTGATCAGAGATTGCTGGAGGAAAATCTTCCCAGATGCCATTTAATAGGCAGCAATCACCCCAGGAGTGGGAAAGCCAAGTACGCTTGAAACATGGTTGCAGTTCCTAATAGGCCTTGTCACACTTAAGGCACTGCAAGCTCCATCCAACGAACAGCTGAAGCTGGCTGGCGATTCATAAAGCCAACAGTTTAAAGTTTATTATGATGAAAGCACTTAATGACAGCCATCGCTAGGGGCCCATCATTTATAAAGCTGTGCTGAGTATTAGACATGTAGCATGACCACCAATTTTATGTCACAATTGCTACCATAAAATGACCTTTGGTGATTTTTACTGCATGTGGTGGACAGCTCTTCTTTTACATTAGTGCTCTGTGGCTTTTCTTTGCAGACTATTATGCTGTCTAAAGCTTATTTGGCACTGTCGTGAGTCTCAACCCTTGTTATTACCCCGAAGGCCTGTCTAAAGGAAAACTCTCATGTTCTATTATAGCACTCCAATAATTTACAGATCTTACCATCCTTGGTTAGCGTCATAATTTAGTGCAGATATTCCTTCATTGTTACCACGTTTAATAAAATTCCTCTGTTTCTACAGACCACGCTAAATTTCCTATCCGGGCCACTAAAATACATACGCTCCTGTATTCTGGAGACATGGATAACGGGCTTTAATTTTTTGTTGTCAATTGAAAAGAACAGTAAGCAAAAGCAGTGAACAGTAGTTAACCTGGGAGAAATCTCCTTAAAACCTTAGGTATAAATGCTAGACATTGCACAAACACCAGACATAATTTCAGTGCATAATGCACAAACATACATTTGCATGTGAACAATATTACTTAATTACCTTTCAATTTTTAGACCTACTTTGTATACTTAGGAAGTGTTTGAATATACCAGCACTTCACTGTCCTGATGTAAAGCATTACCAGTAAAGTGGTCTGTCCATGCCACAACACCTTTAAATTGTATATATAATTTTATAAATGATATAAAATCTGTTTCTAGTCCATGAAAAGACACACTAGCATTGCACATTGCAATCTTGAAAGGGTTTAAAATATGTGATTTCTGCTGGTACCTACTGTATTGGGTTTTATATAAAGCTTTTTTCAATAAGGTAAATTGTTACATGACAAACTCATCTTCCACCATTATCATCTGCTGTTTGTGTTTAACAACAGGAGTCCTGGTCTAACAAAACTGTTGTAATGGCTGTACAAATTACTCAGCTGAAAGCTTTTCACCAAACCAAACAGTATTAATCAGCAGTTCTTATGAAGGTGCTAATTAAAAACAATTTTCTTCCTCAGTTTGCAATACTAAGCCATCTTCATTTGCACAGTTTCCAATATACAGCTACTGTATACACTCACACTTCAGGGCCTCTATTAACTATTGAATCTCCTATTACCTATTTTATTACATTCCTGTCTCCCAAGTTTAGAAGCTTGTTGACATTTTAGAAGTCACAGCATGATATGTTTAATCATTTTAAAAGTACGTTAATTGAAGTCAGAGTCAGGAAAAAATAACAGGTCTTTTAGCACGCAGGCTCTGGCAGGGCACAACACAGGCTGAACGTTCAAATCCTTTCCTGCTAGCATAACCCATCACCCGGGGACAACATCTTATGACTGAAAAGGGACAGTGCCTAATGCAGAGAACCAGTATTTTTTTCCTTGTTTTTAATAAGCAGCCTCCTACAAGTGACAGTGTGTTGGTTATCTGCAGGGAAATGAATCCAAAAGAAAAGATACTTTCTGTTACTGAAGGCCTACCGCTCTGTTGCTGCCGTCAGCCACGACAGCTCTTTGTTTTGGGGGGCTTGGCATCTGTTGAGTTTAACCCAGATTCAAGGGTCAAGATGTTTCTTCTCAGGCTGTGGAATGCCATCTGGACTACTGCTCCATGCATCTTCCCTCTACTTTCCACACACTTTCCACACAAGAAGACAATGAAGATCCAATGCCGCTGTTGGGCAAAAAGAAAATATCCAGCTTTTACCCAGGAACAACAATATGCCGGGCTTTTTGGCAGCAAGCCAGCTGCTGACTAAGCAAGGAGCCCTAATAGGCTAAACCCTTTAAAAATGGAAAGGAAAAGTTGAGTTTGTTACATTCAGCTGTTTGCACAGTGTTGACAGGTTGGAGAGGGAGACGGATCTTACCGAGGAGATGCTGCATCTAGTCTCACAAAATCTGGAGTCAGTTTTAGAGTATATTGGTTGCTTTCTCAATGGCTATAAGCAACTGAGACAGCAATACTACCTGTGCCTCAGGTTCCCTCATATGGGGAATGGACATGATTTGGTGGGGGTTCCCCTTTATTTAAACATTCAGCTGCAACTTCATTAAGTGGTTAACTGGCTTTCTTTTAGTTTTACAGAGCTTCACATCAGGGTGCCCTTCTTTTGGCTGGGTTAAGTAAGTGCTGTTGCAGTGCAGATGAGGAGAATATTGAAAATCAGCTTTTAAAACCATCTTTCAAAAGATGCTGGTGTGCTTATAACCAATGCTAGGCTGCTAATTTGTGATAGGAAGGCATGACAAGCCGCCTTAATCAGACTGAGGAGAATTTAAAAAGTGAATCAAAAGACAGAAAGTGACAAAATCATCTCTTTCTGAGGAAACAACATGGGATGACCACGGTGCACAGAAAACATTTTCATTCTAACCACCAGCACACCCTGTCCTAGCACCAGCCACCAGCATCTCAAAACATTTCACAAGAGTTAAAGGAATTTGTGGTTTGACATCACTGTTTATTCCCTGATTTAAAGAAAAAGAAAACCACACATAAAGAAATCCAGGCTAAACTAAGCATTTATAATTTGCTCTGTGAAAAGGCAGAGACGTGGCTACTTCCCTCTTGCATTAGGGAGCACGGGTGAAAGACAGTAATAAAATGCTGCTCTGTTTGAGTTGCAATGTGTTGCTGCCTTTTTCCCCTCTTTCCCCTGCCATATCAGCTGTGCCACCTGCCATATCAAGAGGTGGATCAAAAGCTCCACCCACTGCATCCTCTTTTGTTCGGGGAACAGCAAAGGACAGTTGTAATGGAGATATAACACTTGATAAAACATATGCAGCCAGGCTCAAGATGTAAGGATGCTTTTCATGGGGAGGGGGGAACAATTTGAATCCCACTTCCCACCTCACACAAACCTGTAGCCTCAGGCAAAATGTGAATGACTTGTCTAACAAGGATTTTGCAGCTAGACTGATACCTGGGGTAGTAAGTTCTCCTGCCTCATCTCACATTCTTAAGACATTTTTCATTTCAAATCAAACATTTCCCAAATGGAAAGATTTGTGCTGTTCCAGAATGCTATCAGCTAGGACTGGTTTGTAATTTTTAAGAAAGCCTTTGCCAGATCTCACAGCAGGAAACGGAATATTTTTTTTCCTCGGTCTTTTATATTCTAAAGATCACAACTCACTGCCAGTGGCACTGTTTGCTTTAGGGCTGCGCGCAGGGGGATGCATGTCCACAAGAAGATAATTTCTGTTTGCCATTTTTCTCCAAGAAAGGAGGAAGACACAACGTTGCTCTAAAAACTACCAACATATATGAAGGAAAACTTGCATCAGCCTAACATTTCCAGTCTCAGTGAAGACAGCAAGCACAAAGTAATTAAACTCAATATTCTGTTACAGAACACAGTAAACTATACCATTAAATATACACCAAGTATCAGAGACTAGTTAAAGCACATCATGTGAAAGGCTCTGATACATTTTTTAAGCTTGATTTCATAAAGTGCCTAACTTTTCCTTAGCAAATATATTTGACGTATTAATAAACACTGTATTTTTAATAGAATTTAAGAGCTCAAGAAACAATTCATTAAGTCCCTACTAACACGAGGGACTCTGAGACATGTCTCTAAACCAGAACACTTTTAGTGCCTCATATACAGTAAATCGTACATCTGTGAGTTTTCATTTTAAAACAAAAAATAGAGATCTTGCTTATATACCTCTAAAAATATCTACAGGGACCAAACCTGCAAGCACTTATGTAGATGAGTAACTTTACTGCCTGTGGAGCTCCAATGTGGGTTTGCAGGATGAAGCCTAAATGCATCTTTGGTAAACAAGCCATCAATTACACACTTTAGGGAGGCAGCACCTGTGCAAAGCCTTCAACTCAAACAACAGACACTAAAGAAATAGAAAGCAATTATCAGCTACCAATTTGAGTAAAACTGTTTTCTTCTTACAACTAAAACCACAATTTTCAGTGACACTGGTTCTATTTTTGGCAATAACAATCTTTATTAGATTCTTGTACATTCAAGCCCTCTGAAAAATAAAAGGTTCACAAATTTTAATATTTCACTATTTTTCACACTCCTTTATTGACTGTAAAGATTTCCTTGCACATGTTTTTAGAGAAAACAAAGGTACTGCTGTGTGGGACAAATGAAAACAAAACTAATTACACTAAAGCCACCTTCACAGCAATTTTAAATTATTCCTAAATGCTTTTGGTTTCTTACTAGACAAGTATCTTCCCACACGAGTTTGAATATGAAGCTCTTACCAGCTACAGGGGAGACATACTACTCAGTTCTAGGATAAATGGTTGGTTTGCATTGCCCCTGGTCTTTATCTAACACTGAGAATAGGCTGCTTTTTATCAAAAGAGGAATAAATTGCTGTTATTGTGATGTTAGCCCATCACTTGGCATTGCAATTCAAGTTTTTGTGAGAAAGAAATGTATGATCTAACTGCGACTTGACCTATGCCTTCTGAGATCCATCTAGGTGCTCTAATGGAGCATAAAAAGTACTGAATACGAGGACATGCAAACCGGTAGTGAAGAAATTTGTTTGAGAAGAGTGAAGAGAAAGGAAGTTTCATGAGCTCGTGTTTTATGTGCTGCCCAACTTGTTAAATATGGAAGAATGCTTATTGCCGAACTGCAGTTCTTCTAATTAATGTATTTCAGCGTGATCCTCTACACTTCCTTGCATCTAGTACCTCCCTCTCTCTGTCATGCTCTCTGCCTCTCTTTTTTCATCATTTTAAGAGTGTTGTGGTTTAAGACACTGTACAGGATTCTTGAATGATCCAGTTTTTTTTGAGAAGTCATTCAAATGGTCTATTAAAATGCTAAGAAAAAAGAAATTGCTCCTGTTCCTTTGCATGATTTTTGTCTTTCCCAGTACAAGAAAAGTCACATTAAATGTTTATCAAATACTTGGGCCACAATATATCACAATATAAACTAATTCAAGGGAGATACTTTGATTACACTACATAATCCTTTAGTTGCTACAGTGTTTCTCAGAATTTATCAGAAAAAGATATATTTTTTTAAAAGCGATTTCTAGGATAGTAGCATTTAGATTTTAGTCCTGATAAAGGCTCACTTTCCATTTATAGTCAGAACCTAAATGTGCTCTTCTTGTACCTAAACAGATAATAAGCACTCAGCACACTCCCCCTTCTTGACACAACACACTGAGACTAATCACACATAATTGGAGAGGAGGAGCAGAGGGGCTGGGCAGGCTATTGTGTCCAAAGGACAAATGGTCAGTTTATGAGGCTTTTGTCTGATGCATAATTTCTTATACATCCATAGGAGGAAAAGTCCTGCTGGAAAAACCCACATATACACACATATATAAAAGAAGCCTTCAACACAGAAGCAAATAGTACATTTCAATAACAGATAGAAAAATCAACAGTGGAATTAAAAAAAAAAAAAAAGGCAGAAAAATCCAAGCATTCAATAGGTGCACTTTTAAAGATTTTAAGACAACTATTTCCTTATTAATTAAATGTGAATTCATTTTCATTTGCATTGTAACTACTTTACAACCAGTTATATAAACCCAGAAAGTACATTATTCACATACGTTCAAACACACTCCCAAAATGACATTTAAAGAGATTAACAAAGTACATGCAAGTTTAAAGGTACAAAATAGAAGGAAGACAGCTTTGTTAATGTATACATGTGAAATCTGATTGGTTTTAGGCTGGAATATAATTGTAAAAATGAGTTCTAAAATGATACAAAAAAAAGCGTCTCAATGTTTGCACACTGTGAAACAAGCCATGGTATCTTTCTCCACATTTAGACTAGAAATATTTATCTAATGATGACTCAGGAACAAAATGGGGAGAACTGAACCCTCCCACTCTCTGACCATCCACATACATGGATTAATTTTCAGTAGTCCACCTT